>JAPYZE010001852.1:0-22727 GCA_030522805.1 Leptomastidea abnormis
CAAAATGCGCCCTCAATCAGGAGCGTACCTCGAAATTGAAAATTTTTTTTTTTTGAACCATATAACTACCCCTTTTTTGTGGAATTACTCATATATACAGCTAGAAATTTTCTGTAACTTTTCTTTTAAAGTAACAACAATGATAAATTATAAAATATCCATTATGTGATTTCTAAACAATTGAAACTATAAATAACTTGAAATTAACTTCAATAAAAATAAAAAGGGTTAAAAGAATAAAAGTTTAAAAATAATAAACGATACTATTATAGGTATACGACCTCCATTCAATTAATAAAATAATTAAAACGTTCTTTTCTATTCAATAACTTTATAAAGCATATGAGGGAAAAAAAGTTTAAATTTTGCATCGAAAGCATTTCCTCATAGCTCTATAAAAATTGCATAATAGCAAAATGTTGGCAGCGGTTAAAAGTATATATATAGTTATATATACATATGTATATATAAAACCGCCTTAAGCGATGTATATTAACCAAGAAAAAGGGATGGTAGCAAGGGTATATAGTATGGTCGACGCAGCAAAAGCTATGGATAATAAAGCGATTAAAACCGAGTGTCTTCATAAAAAATTAAAGACGCGCGCGGTGCTATTAAGTCTCTTACGAATCAGTATAGTCTACTCTACCCCCATTCCATGTATACTCATCGGCTTCTCCAAGAAAGTCCTACACCCGTTAATATACATAGAAAGAACCAGGCAAACTGGTAGATCGGAACGTTTGTTCCAACATATATATACATACATATATATAAAAGACCACAGGAGAGAGAGACGGCTATTACCAGTAGTCGCCCTCGACTACTCCCCCATACTCTCTTCTGTTCTACCAGTCCAGCGCATACCTAACTCGCAGGGGGGGTTGTTCGTTCTGCGTCTTTTCTCGCTATACTGCCCCGGCGATTAACCAAATCTCGCTCGCTCGCTCACTCGCTCGCGCGATGGTGGTATAGCAGCGTTTGTGTGTTAATGCGCTCGGTATAGATATATATAGTATAAATCGTAGCCTGTGGAACGCCAGCCATATGGCGAACGATGTGTCGAAGAGAATAGGAGGGAGAGATATATCACCCCCTCTTCTTCTTCTTTTATTTTACGTCCCTTTGATATGCCTATATGTGTGTATGTGTGTTTGAAAGAATAAAGCTTCTGGTATGAACTAAAGCTTTGGTACCCCCCCCCCCCCCTTTCACCTCCTCTTTTTCTGTCTCTCTTTCTGTTTTTCTAATTTTAACAATTTCAGATAGAGCTTTTTATAATTATAGTTTTTTGTATGTTAAAGTTGATGGATATTTGTAAGAAAATGTATTTTTATCTGAATATAAATTTTAAGAAAATCATTAGATTTAAAATTTTATGAAATAGTAAACGTACAAAAAAAATTTTTTTAAACTTTTTTCTTTATTATCCAAGACTAAAAATAAGGAAATATTTTTCAAAGCCTGAAACGAAATAGTTGTCAGAATATAAGTTTTGCAATCCCATAGATCGTGGGTTCGATTTCAAGCGTCTGTCCGCTTTGCAACCATTGCGCGTAAATTAATTTGTCGAAATACGCTTACAAAAGTGTCATAAAGTCTATGTAAAAGAAAAAACAATATGTTAAGATTGAATTGAATAAGGCATTTTAAAATCAATATCAATTTTTTTTTTCTTATTATTTATTTTTTTTATAATAAACTGATTTATTACTAACTTTAAATTATAATTAATTATCATCTCTGGAATTTTAAAAAAAGTATTAATTATAGTTTCAAAATCTAAAGTAAAATTCAATTGCAGTTTCCTAACCTACTTTCAAAATTTTTTTAAAAAACTTTATAAAAAAAACAGAATAATAGTGCCTTAATTTTTATTTAGATTATCTTTATTTAGATTAAAAGGTATAGGATTAAGTAGTTCTAAAATACAAAATTACAAAGACTTACGTAAAACGTATCTTTAGAAGATCCCTACACTTTATTTTCGTCAATTTTTTTTTTATCATAACACGAAAAGAGAAAGTCTTATCAAAGAAATAGCGGAAGGAAGTTAGTTCAGATAGTACATATACGCCTCTCTATATAAGCTAAAACCAAGTGTATGTATCTCATCGTGCAATTCAAGCACTTTATACGTTCATCGATTGTCTTGCGGCTTGGTGGATGTTCTTGAGAAACCCTTTTTGCTCTCAAGTGTGTAATATGCACGAGTCTATAGTCATCGTAAAAAGGAAATTTTGCTATTCGTTGTATACTTGAAGGTTTATTGGAGAAAAAACTCTTTGACTCAAGTAAGTTTTGATTGTTGATCATTTTGTATGCGATTTTGATTTAGTTATGCGACTTTAGTTTATGGAAAAACGTTTACGTATAGAAGATAATTCGCTTTTATTATTTGTATGTGATTATTATAACTTTTTTATTAAGTTATACAAGTACAGTTGAAGCAGAAAAGAAAAATTATACGTTATCTACTATTATTGTTATTTTTGCCTTTTAAATCTTAGAAAGTATTTTAAGCATAAGTTGTGAAAATTTCAAAATTTTGATAATTCTGATAGACCAGTATTGTACAAGATTCAAATGGTACAACAATTTTTAATCATAAATTTTTTTTTTTAAGTAACCTATCATTAAATTAAAAAAAATAAAAAAACATTAACAACATCGTTCATCAAGGTAATCAATATTTAATTTTTTTTTTTACATCAAACTAAAAAACCTCCCCCCTTAAAAAAAAAACTTGCACCATCCCTCACATCTCCAAAAAAAACCTTCCCTCAGCCCCTTACCTTTTTTTTAAAAAAAAAAAGCAAAAAAATATAAAAACCTAATCGCCAGGCCGGAAGACCGCGGGCGAGGCAAAAGAGAAGCACATATATATATATACACCTATAGACCTTTACCATATCCAAAAAAAAGGCAAAAAAAGATGTCCAGGAGTATTGGCTATACGACTACTATATACACGTCTCGTGCGTGAAAAAAAAAATGCCATCGATCCGGGGCAAGTATAGCCAGGCGCAGTACAGGCAAGCCTGCAGGTAATTTTAATGAAAGGCGATACTTTGCGCACACGTCCGGGGGTTGGGGGTGAGTGTATGGTAAAAAATATATAGAAGGAGGAGGAGGAGGAAGGCAAGAGGGGGGTGAGCGGCACGCGCGCACGCACCTTCCTCTCTTTTTCGCGGCGCTCAACATGGAGGGGGGGGGGGGGGGATGCTGCATTATGTGCGTGCCGACCAATATTGAGGGGAAAGGAAAGGAAGGTATAGAAGAGACTGCGAGAGAGGAAGACGGAGAAGAGGAAGGAAAGAGAGCGAAAAGTGGCTCTCTACATACATATATACGTACAGCCCGCATATATAGCATATACATGTATGCTTGCATGCGTGCTTCTTTCTCTTTTCTCGCATCACCTGCCTCCTTCCGCCCCTTTTTCCAAAGCCTGATAGCGCAGCCAGACACACATACGTACAGCCCCCTGCTCTCTCTCTCTCTCTCTCTCTCTCTCTCTCTCTTTCTTCCTCCCCTGCTGCGGATCGACTCCTGCCATTCTGTCTCTCTTTTGCTCTTTACCTTTTTCTCCCTTAAGCTCGTGTCTTCCTCTTCGGCACCTTTCAGCCAGTTTTCTCTCTCTCTTCTTTCTTTCTTTTTTCTTTCTTTCCTTCTTTTCTTCCCCTTCTAGTGAGCGCCGATTGCGCGCACGCGTATGTGTATATACATATACGTATGGGGTGCGTACACGGGGCCAGGTGATGACTCACCCCATATAACTCCGCTTGCTTTTACCTCTTCGCTCCTTTTTTTCATACTCTGCTTAGCTCTTTCATCGCTTAACTTTGCTATTCCATCTTTTTTTCTTTTTTTTTTGCACAGGATTTTTTCAATTTTAATTTTATTTTATTTTATTACAATTATTCATTTTTATCATTGAAATTTTTTGTTATGATTAGATGTTGTTTATATTTTTATCAAAAAGTGATTATTTTTAAATATTGATTATTATTGAGATAACGATTTAATCAAAATAGTTTCATAGAAAAAAAATTAATATTAATATATTTTATAATTAACTTCAATTGATTTTAATCACAAAATGCGTGAAAATTATACTTTGCAGTGGGATAATATTTAAAATTTTTAAAAATGCAAATATATTTTTAATCTAGATTTTAAATTTATACTTCAAAAAGAAGTATAATAAAAATATTAAGGCTTTAATATATTTTTTTTATTTTTTTTATCTTTATAATAGTCGATAATTTTATATAAAAAAATTGCAAAGAATCTACTTTTTAAATATGTTATATAACTGATATTTTTTTTTTAATAAAAAACCTTACATTGTAAGGTATTTAATGTATGATTAAAATAAATTCAAAAGTTTGTTTATGTCAGTAAGTAGAATAATGAATAAAATTTTAATAAACATTTTAATAAATTAAAATGTCTAAATTACTTTATGTATGAAAATATTTATAAACATTTATAAACATAAAATAAATCAGCAAATTAAAATATTAAAATCAAAAAATTAATATAAATACATAAATAAATAAAATTTAATTTATCATCAACACAATAATTAAAATTATACTTTATCAATTTAAAAACATTTCCTATCTTAAAAATTAAAACAAAAATCAAACATTAAAAATTAGGCCCACATCCCTACATACATACATACATATACATATACATAAAACCAAACCCAACCCCATAAAATTTACAATCCATCACAAATAGTGAGTGCAGCTTTTCCTGCTTATATGTCACCTACCCTCTCCCCCTTTTCGTCCTTTAGGCATTTCCACATTAAGTAGGGTGTCCGTATACACCACCTAAGGCGTTCACGCGCGCGTGTCGCTTAATTTCCTCTTTCTCCAACACACACTTACTCTTTATACCTACTTATACTTACATATACGTGGTGCCTGCCAAGTAAAATGCGTATACGCGCATACATATACATATGCTCCCCTTTTATGACACGACGTCGGTGTCTCTCTCGCGGTAAAGACACACACATGAGGGTCGAAGCAAAAGAGAGAAAAAGAGAGAGAGAGAGAGAAAGGGAGGGTGTATAGATATCGGGTTCGATCGGACGTAGTGCGTATGTACGCGGTGGACACTCCGAAGCCGGATAGACGCGCGGCGGATATGCTGTGCGCGCGCGTGGATGTGATTTATGCGATACCGGAACACACCCCTCCTTACTCTACCCACCCCTCTATCTCTTTCTCTTTCTTTTTCCATTGACCCCCGCGGTCTTCGTGGGGTGGCTTATATTATATAGGTATATACAGGGATCGAAGGTGGAAGGAGAGAACCAGGAGTATAGAAAGTTACGGGGCTTTAGCGAGAAGAAGAAGAGGAAGAGGAAGCGGGCCTGTGGTCGAGGGGGCCGATATGTGTTGGGGCATATGTCGCGTTTTGGGACATGCGCTTATACCTAGGGTAGGAAAAAGGACCTCCTGCAGCAGTAGCGTCAATCTCGCGGCAATTTATCGGCGTATATGCTACGGATGTTTATTTTTTTTACCATTTTTTTTATTTATTTATCTTTTGATTTTTATATATATCTTGTATTTTTTACATTTGAGTGAATTATCAAGTTGAAATTGTCTGTCTTCAACTTTTATAATTGTAATTTAATAAAAAAAAAATAATTAAATAAATAAATAAAAATTACAAATTTTTTATTGCTTTTGTAAAAAATAAAAATATTACGAATTATCATAAAGGGAAAATATGAGATCTTACCTTTTTATACTCTATTGAGTGTATATCGGTATACGACAGACGCCGAGAATCGAACCCACAACTTATGGATTTCAAAACTAGCGCACTGACGATTCAGCTATCAGAAGCTGTTGTGAAATACATTATAATATTTGTTATTGTTTTAAACATTATGTTTGTTTTTAATACATTTAAAAGAGTTAATTATAACTTTATATATCAAGCTAAGTTAATATACAAGAAGTAATTATGGCAATAAAATAAAAATAAAGCCAGTGCAAAAAATAAAAAATTTAATATACCTATATATTTATTTTTTAAAATCATTTTCTTTACCATCAATTTTGCATACATATCACAAATAAAAGTATCTTAAATCCCGTTTTTGTACATCATTTTCACATCCAAATATTATTCAAATCATTAAACGTCCTAAACCATCCCTATTATCCAAAATAGTCTTGATAGCCGTAATAAAGTACATAACAAACCAAGCTATACAAATGAAGCGTATGTATACGCTACTTTATCCCGTCAGTATATATCCCCCTTCTCTGTTAGCTTCCATGAAGGGTCTTTCTTCTTACACGTCTTAGCTATACTACCTAAGGGATGTAGAAAAGGTAAAAGAACCCCCCAAAGCTCGATGGATATAAAAGAAAAAGGTTTCCGGTCGCGCACCTATACCTATATATCGGATCGACTTGGGGTGTAAGAAAGAAAGAAAGAAAGAAAGGAGAGAGAGGGGAACTTTGAAGGCGTTCCGGTCGATGTATACTTATATGGAGAGACTTACAGGAGTGAACACGTGTCTTGTGGGTACAAGGTGCTACACAGAACGAAGGAGCACGCAGGTTCTCTTTCTCTATATATCTACTTGAAAAAAAAAAAAAAAGATTGTCATTGTAAGCTTGAACGTCCTTGCCCTTCGACTTTGCTTGATTGTATGTATTTTTTCTCTTCTTCTTTTATTTTCTTGTTCTTTGATGGATTGAATGTGATGCTTTTAGTGATGTACGATTATCACCTCTTAAAGATGATTTTGAAATTTTTTTTATTATTTGATTTATTACGAGATTGCGTTGAAATTTTGAAAAATTGACGTTTGCTTGAATATCAAAATATTGTATTTTTGCTTAAGATCTAATAAATTTTATTTAATAATTTTATAAAATTGATCATTATTTTTTTATGAAGTTAAGGGTGTACCAGAGTATCTAAAATCATGAATGAATACGCACGGATACACTTACATACAGAGACCAAGACGAGTAAGGCAAACCGATAGTTTACCAGGTTAAGAAACCGTATTCATGCAACCCTTTGGTCGACACGTATTGTACACGCTAGTGCTGTACTTTATGAATGGATCCTCGTTTGATCTTTGGCTCATGAGAGCCAAGGTGATTGAAACCCGCACGTACGGTATTTTCCGGTATCAGTTTACGCTATCGATATTCCCGTTTCCTTGAACCCATGCTGTATTTATTATTATTTTTTTTTTTCAAAACAATTTTACAAAATAACTAAATGAGATACGGTTTAATTTAAAATGTTAAAAAGAAAACAATATGAAAGTAACATCGATCGTAAATAAAATTTAAAAATTATTTATATTTATTTTTCTTTGATATTATGGCGTACATTATTTTTGGTACTATAAATATTATATTTTAAGGTGTTTAACATCCCAAATTAAAGTTTATTTTAAGAACTTTAGTTTCCACTCTCAAATATTTATCTATATTTTTTGATAAAAATGTTATATGTGAAAAAATGAAAAAATAAATGTATAAAATTCTTTTTACTTTATTTATAAATATTTTATAAATTAGTCAATTAAAATTTTTGTAAAAAAGTTTGATTATCTAATGCAGTAATAATATTTTCCATTAAGTAAAAGATTTAACAAACAAAATAAGTCTATAATCAAAAACTTGAAATGTCTTAGTCGATATACCACTGGATTTGTAATTCACAAGTTATGAGTTCAATTCCTGGTGATCACCGACTAAGTCATTACATGAGTGTTTGCATATGGAAATATACTCAACAGAGTATCAAAACAATTTTATAAAACATAAAAACTTAATTAATTAACTTGTTATACACTTTTTTTTAACCAACTATCTCTTTTTTTTGTAAAATTATTATTGTCTGACTGAGAAAAAAAAAGATAATTATAAAAAAAGAAGAAAATATTGTTAAAATAACCATAAAAATACACATCAACTAAGATCCATACAGATAAATCAACAATAGCCACGAATGTGTTAGTATCTCCGCAACCCCTTCTCCCATATATGCGTTAGCCCACATATAAATAAGCTCCTCTTGAATTTCAACGGACATCTACAAAGGGACAAAACTGAGCCACATACAGATACACACCACCCGCGCAACGGATTTTTCATCTCACTACCACGTGCTATATAAATATACATTTGGAAAAATCATCGAGGGTTAAAACTAAATGCGTGACGTTCGCCTTGATTTTTCGCATCTGCCTATACCGGCACGCGACACCAATATATATATAACAACGCATTGCTATACACACACACACACATGCACAAACACATTAGGTATAGCTGGTTCGAAAAGGATTGACCAGCAGCTGCTATTCTTTTCGATATAGGTATACTTATGTATATGTTCTGATTTTTATGAAATCACGTGTGTGTGTATATGTACACTCGTTCAGGTTTACCTTTATTTCAACAACCCCTTTTTTTCTATGTTTCTTGCTGTCCTTTCAGACTATTCATTGATTTTTCTCGATTTTTCAGACAGACTATGAGTGTAAGGTTTGGAATAATACATAAGAGTAAAAAGAAACATATGGGTATTTTTTTTTTTTTGTTGAAAAAGGGTTCTCCAAAATGCATTAATGATTGATTTTGTCTTGTATACCTAATGCTGGATAAAATTACAGAAATAGGAAATGTGAAAAATTTTATTATTTTATAAAAAGTAATGCTTGAACTTTTTTTTTTATTTAATGCATAATTACATTTTTGACAATAATTTACAAATCAGGTAAACGATCTGTAACGCAGCCGCAGCTGTAACAAAAAAATATTACTGTAGACGCATAAACATCAAATTATCTCAATAAATCACATGATAAAAAAAAAACCCCCGTCATCATTAACATCAGTTCAGGAATCTACATCGTAACTAATCACTGCACATATCCACATTTTATAAAAAGAATAAAAAAAATCGAATTCAACCAATAATATCATCGCTTCTTAAAATCAATCGATCTCTTCTTATCCCTCATACACACATATAAACCAAAACTAAAAGTAACGCAGTAGCTCTTACTCTCTCCTTTTCTCTCTTTTGAACCCCCTAAAGTCTGGCCCCACATATATATAAGGGTCCCAAAAATCGCGGTACCTATATACAAGTCCGTCAAGGCCACCACACATATAATATCTCTCGTCTCGCTTGAATTTCCTCATAACACACACATAAGAGCCTATACCTATACACAAGCGCAAAATAATACCTACGTGCCCGCGCGCACTTTTATACACACACATACATAGATTTTGGATTCGCGGGCACGCGTCTCTACAGAGACCACTCACTCACACCACTTGACAGGGTCGCGCTTAAGGATATAAAGGGGGGTATAGGTATAGGATAGAAGCAAGTTTACGGGAGATGGGGTGAAAAAAAAGAAGAGAGGGAGAGTATAAGCGCGCAGCTGCCGTAGCTGATGTCACGGCGCGTGCTGAGTCTCTCTCACTCTCTTTCTCTCCCCCATCTCTTCTCTTATATATATATTCGACAATACCTGCACTACAATGCCTTCAGGCTGTACGGTACAGGCTGCTGCTACTGCTACTACTACTACAACCCCATTGTTTGACCCCCGTGGCGGCCGAGTGCCGCAGCACGCGCCCGACGCGAGGCCTCCTGGCCCTTTCCTATATATATGTATATACCCACCCCTCTTTACTCTCTTTCTCTCTCTCTCTCTTTCTTTCTCTCCCTGTTCCTTTATTTCGTTCCTTTTTTTTTCTTTTCTACCCTGTCATGCTTGTTCGCGTGTGTGCTCTGTATGTCTGTGTGTATATGCTGTATGACTATGATAATAATAATAATAATAATAATAGCCAGCGGTGGTGCGCGAGTATAGGTCTGAGTTCGTCGAGAATCGGATTACGCTAGGGATGGCTACTGTGTACTATATGTATACGCACTACGTTGCATTTTGACGTTCTTGGTTTGTGTGGAGTTTAGTGCACTTCCAAAGAGTATACGTGTGTGTGTGTGTGTGTGTTGAGCTATTCAGCTATATAAGCGAGAGACTGTAAGGCGTACATTTCATACATTTTTAGAGATGAATGTACTCGGTTTTGTTAATGTTGACTTTTTGTAGTAGGAGTTGGGATAAATTTTTGGGTTGAAAATTTTTTTGGTTTTTGTTTTGCGAGAAATGTTAATTTTTATTAGTTTTAATAGAAGGAAAAAAAATTGGTGATATATGTGTTAGCGAGTTTTTGATATTTAATATGGTTTATGGTAATGGATGGATTGAACGAATGAGCATTTATTAGATATTAACTTAAAATTAACATAATTATATGCGTATAACATATAGGTATCAATGTTATTTTTCTTCACATAAATATACCATATTAAATTGATTTAGTCGTTATTATTATTTTATTATTCGCAACGGGTGAAATAAACTTGTATTATTAATCTAATGTATCTAACGTATGACATTTTGTAAACTAACGCGCTCAAAATTATTAGCCGATTAATCGTTGATTTTCTGTAAAATTTAAAATCAATTATTCATAACCTTGTGCATATAGTGTGGCGTTTACGAGAATAAATTATACCTACATGTCCACATAAACCAATATCGTAATAAGCATTATAAATTCATGACCTTTTCTCAATCCTATTTTACACACTAGTGTGATATGCACTCATTAAATATGATTATACATATACTATTCGTTATAGACATATCGTATTTACCTACATTTCCATAATTTTACGATCAAAAATCAACGGCGACGATTATCTAAAAGAAAGCTAAAAAGAAAATGTTAATTAAATGATTAAATTAATATTAATACCTATCGGTACATATATTAGACATATAGTATGTTCTTAAAAAAAAAATAAAGGACCCGCTTAAAATGAGGATCAAAAAGTCAAACCCGAACTAAATGTAGTCCTAAGCATACAATACCGAGAGAGATGTATATCGTGAAAAAAAAAGGTCGAAATGAGAGAACCTTGGACGTTTTTCTTTTAGAGTATAGGCTGATGTTCTTATGCTAGCACGCAGGTATATACATATTATAGGTATAACTGCACCTTGAGCTAAAGCATATAATCCTCCTATTAATGTCCCCGAAAGACTCTCTTTTTGGTTCTCGAGAAAAAAAAGAAAAAAGAAATAATGCGGGTTTACCTCGTTATAAGGTCTTTAGAATTCTTCTGTTGCTGAATGAATAACAAATATAGGATGAGGGTATATAGGTATATATATATATAGGTACATGTTGTACGAGGTACTCGATTGGCATTGTAACAGAAAATGAAACTGTTTTAATTTCTTCTTTTCAATGACGTTTTTGAGAGAGCTATAAAAATTTTTGTTATTTAGGCTGTATTGCGTCAGTGATAATTTTTATTGCCTATAGACTTGGCCTTAAACTTATTTTTTCGGTTATCGTTCATTATTTTTTATTTATTTTTCAAATTTATTTATTATAGTATATCCATATACGTTTTTCTTACAATTTTACAATAGATCTAAAAAGACTTAAACTATTTATTTTATCTAAAAAATATACTTATAATATTCGATAAAATTCTCTTTGAGAAAGCAAAAATCTCGATAATAATAATCTTTCCAATTAATATTGTTCAATCAATAATGTCCCTAAAAATTAGCAAACCGACACCAATAAATTGCAGATTTTCTATAGTATATCACCAAATTCCAACAGTAAGAGCGAGAGTTGAATGACCGCAAAGGCGAGAGACTATACTATACAAACCGCGCAGATATATACGTATAGTGGAACAAAAGCTCCATATAATATACGAGCCACCTGCCTGACATACTTATGGACTCGCCTTTTCGTTACAGCCAAGATCGTAGTCTTTAAAATTGGGCGTCACACAAGAAATGCCAGCACATCTATACACACACACACACACACACACACAATTCGTCATTGCGCATATAATAAGCTGTAAAAGATCAAACACACACGTGTGCGTGCGTCTATCGGTATGACCGATCGTTTTTTTGGAGTTATGTAATGTATACCTATCTAGTTAATTAGCGGTTCTAAATGTGACGTGCCATATGCGCTGGATAAATTTATGGAGCTACATGTATACAAAGAAAGAAAAGAAGCTTTCGCTTGTTGCTGCTCTTGCTGTTGTTTTATCTTTGGGTTAATGTGGACTGGGTGAGCTGGCTATATCGATGAGCAAATTCGCTGTTTAATTGACATATTATAAGTCAGAGGCTTTTTTTGGATATCTTATGATCTTTTAGATAATTGAATTTAGAACGTAGTTATTTTAAGTAACTGTTAATCGTAAGGTTGGAATTCGGATACGTAGATATTTTTTAATAATTCGAATACTAAAGAAATATTTGAATGACCAATATTTATTGAAAATTTTTTTTTTCAATACTCAAATTTTACTATAATCAAATAGTCCTTAAGATAATTTAATGGATATCAGTTTTATAATTTTTTTGTTTTTTAATTCTATGAATTAATATACATACGTGTAATAGATCATTAAAAAGTAGTTCTTGAAAAATCTTTAGCTTACTCGATTATTTAATAGATCTACAATCATTTAATTAAATATATTTTGCAAACTCTATTTCAAACAACAATAAAAAAGAAGAAAAAAAATATTAATCTTCGTTATCTACAACTTATAGCAGCACACGTGTCATATTTTTTTACGATTGATATACAAACCCATATGTACACCTCTACACATCCTTTTTATCCACTTTTCATCAAAGCTCAGAGCTTTCTGTAATACTACTTCTTTGCTTTGAATGGACACACGCCCAGGAGAATATAGGGTGTGCTTATATTTTGAGGTCATCGCAGTGATGATTTTACATCTATACTAGATACATCGCTCCAAGTTATTAACATGCGGTCTCCAAACCTTATATTCTATTCCATATCCCCCTTTCTTTTTTTTATTTTTTAATTACGACACACACATACCTACCTATACTGCTAATATGATTGCGAGACGAATCTGCTGGTATTATGTATAGGGTTAAAGATCGTAACGATAACGTTCGAGTGACCCCCCTTGCTTTACTTACAAGCTTTCATGTGGCTTTCTATTTAGTAAATGAATTTCTGGATTATCCTGTATTTGAATGTATATGTATCAGCATTTGTTTCGTGAATTTAATAACTTAATTGCTGGAATTGATAATTGAATGTTAGTTTTAAATCTATAAACCTTATTTTATCATCGTATTAAATCATCGATAATAAATCTTATAATTGTCAAAAAAATATGTCGAGCACAATATATAATAATATGTAAAATACTATAAAGTCACTAAATAAAATAAACACTAAAGTTATTCAAATGCAATAAATCTTGATTTTAGATCAATTTAAAATAAATTTCTGTAAGTAACACACGCTATTACATACACATAACAACATGACCGAGAAAAAAATTTTTTAGAATAAAAGAATTAAACACTCACACGTAATCGTTTTTACTGCGGTAAACGATAAATCAAACTTTAAATTCAAGGTGAACAATGACTCTTTCAAAGTGCACAAATAAAACTACAAAAAAAGAGAAAGAAAAATAAAAAAAAGTAAGAAATAAATCATCTACGATAAAATTGTTTCCTGAGAGCGAATTTTTCATCGAGAAACACACATGTAATCATAGGTATAGTAGGTACACACATAGAGTGGACTGACTATATCGCGATGCGTGATATGTTGATGGCACGCGCTGCTAACTTAATTAGAATAAAACGAGCTCACGTATACCTACACTTACGCCTGTGCATAAACATTAGGATATCTACCTATGAAGATCGGTATTGAGAGACACACGCGTATGAGCACAGATGCGACATCGGTGATACACTACGACTTATTTATATGTAGCATAAGGTTGAAAATGAGAATAATCTAAAATAGGGATGAATAAAAAAGGTAAGTCGTTTAAATTAAGGTCTGGAAAAGCGCGGATATACGTTAAAAGTCGTATATTTTCCTGGTATCGCAACGGACGTAGTCATTTTTTTTTCTTTTCTTTTTCATCGCGCGACTGACGCCTGATAAGCTATAGAGGTGAGAACGGTCGACTCTACTAATAAAAGTGCAACGTGTGTCGAGCTTTTTTAATTCTTGGATAAATTATTGCACACTCTCGTGTACGTATTATATGCTTTACCTAATATAACTTCAACGAGATGGCGTAATATTACGAGAAAAAAAAAATTAACATAACTTAATTAACTCATTATTCAGATCGATCGCGAGACAATTTTTTTTCTTTTTCTTTCTAATTGTTACTCATTTTTTTAATAACACACCAATCTGAGATTTTGTAATTTTTTTTTTATTTTAAATGTGTACCAAGTTGATAATAATTATTTTTAATTCCAGTTTGAGTATTAATTCGTTTTTTTCTTTTTCTTGAGCTTTGAATGTCAAATGAAAAAGATCGATTCGAATAAGTCCAAATAATAAAAGGAAAAAAAATGTTAAATCGCAGTAGCACAAGAGGAAAAAGAAAAACGACACGCGAATAATGCTTATAGGTTTATACGTTTTACGACCAATTACGTGAAATGCCGCATAGTTTCGTGCACATACCGACACGCGTCATAGGATTAAGAAAACTGTGCCTCGGTATTGTTATATATATATATATATATAACGATAGGATCTACTACTTAGTACCTTAGCACTTTGGTTTTTAAAGATTAAAGGTATATTAACGTCGTTATTAAAGCTGCTTATAGTTTTGTTCTTTAAAAAAAGCTTAAATAATATTTTTGCCTTTTTAATAAGACTAATAATTAACCAAGAAAAAAAAATATTAAAGTCATTTTAATTCATTCTATAATAATAAAGGTATATTTATGATATTGTCATATAAAATTCATAGAAATTAATTATTTGCTCTATAAAATTTTTAATAATCGTATAATTTAACAGTCAAATGCGCTTTTCAAATTAGCATATAACAAACAACACTTTATAATATATCAGCATATACAAATATTTGCATAATTATAAAAAAAAAAAATAAATAAATGAAAATAAAGAAATAATTAAAAAAAAATTAAAATCGAAATGACTAGCATAAATTAAAAAAATAATTATAACAATTTAATAAATCGGCACAATCAAAAAATTCCTTTATAAACTCTCAAAATCCGAAAGAAAAACACAGTAGCCGGTGCACAATGCTTGAAAACTATATAAGTCAAAACCAAGTCAAGCGTATAAAAATTAAAGCATAAGGTGCATATAGTAGTATGCCAAACACTTGGCAAGTTGCACCTTGCCTTTTACAAACGTATTGGTACCATCGTCGTCGTAGTCGTCGTTCTTATACAGTCACATACACATATACATCTTGATAGGGAGGGTATATACGTATAGGTCTGCACCTTTTACACTTTACTGGGGTCCTATATATTACGTAATAACTATATAGACGAAGGGGAAGACGAAGGCGTTTTGCTGTAAGGTGTTAAGAAGGAAAAGAATAAGCTATATATCTATACACATTAGGTAGGTCGGCCCTGAAATTGAGAATGAATGAATGAATGAATATTGTGTGTAAGAAGGGGGCCAGTCTTATACTTGTGTGTTTTCTTCTGACGTAGTATATAGAGGGGCCTTTAAGTTAAAGGAGCGAGGGGAAAGGTTGCTTGCAAGGTGTGCTTGTATATGTAGACCCGAACCCAGTATTATACACAAGACCCTGTGACGTAAGCAGCAGCAGCAGTAGCCCTTGGTATGGAGTCCTTGGTTGCGTTTACGTATCGACTTATGCTTGGGGCCCTGCCCTATAAGATATGTATGTCTACACGCCAGATGCTCTGTAATATACGCAAGGTGTATGGTTAGAGGGGCCTTTTCGTGTATGTATATATAGGTATAAGTCTGGGCTTTTTCGTTCTCCTTCGAGAATGTATATTACGGTCAATGCACTCTATATATATATTTTATCTTTTATTAGCCACAGCTGTGTGCTTGTACGCGACCGCACACTAATTTTTATACCTTGTTATTATTTAATAATTCTCATGATTTATTAATTAGTCGACAGACGTTTTATTATTCTTTAATTATTTTTAATTTGATTTAATTTATTATTATTTTTTTTCATGTTTTTGAATATGTGTAAACTAATAAAATTGAAAAAAAGGTTATTTTTACGTAAAAATTTAAAACAAAATAAAAATAGTGCACATATTTTCAATTGTGATAATTAATATTTTGCAGCTGCTTTACTACTGACAGCGCAATTTCCCACTTTACTCCTTTAAAAAAAAAAAAGTAGAAAATTATTGATTATCCACCTCCAGATTTTTTATTACAATACATCAAATATAAAAAAAAATCCTACGATTAATAACTTCCGTATGTACGATCGATTTAAAGGTTGACATTTCGATAGATTCGAAGACAACCAAACTCGCGTAGTCTAAACATGCAAATGCTGTGTGTACCACACAGTATATTTTCCCCCTGTATAAAATAAGAAAAAGAGGGGGGAAAGTCCCTCATTAAAGACAGAAAAACAGGCTGCACGCGTCCGTAACTTCACATCTGCGCTTTCAAAATATATATATATATATATAAGAGACACGCGTGTCTCTGTGTTTTCGCTTCTTACACACATGACAGAATTGAATTAGGTACATACGTATATAGTTCCGCTATTGGGTTTACTTCCCCCTAAATGAAAATCACAGCCGGAAAATGTCGTATAGGCAGGGGTTGAAATAAGGCCCCTATAGAGGTAAAATGTAATTTGGAGACATGGAGATTAAGGTGTGCTTTGGGTTATGGTATGGATAGATGTACTTTATGGTCTTAGGTTACTTTTTTTTTTATGCGAGTATGACTTGCGGTATTGGTGAAGTGATAATTATTTTGGTGTTTCTGTGATTTTTACAGAAAATACTTATATGTTACAATGGATGAAGGAGTATAAAAAAATTATGGAAACATAAAAAAGAACAAAAATTAATGTAATTGTATTTTTATTGGATTCGCTTGCAATGAAAAAAACCTTGAAAAAAAAAGTTGAATAGACCACAAAATCTCATTGATTATTAAATTATTGCCTTATATATTATGACACTCTACTTAATGAGTGTATTTCGGCCAGTGATTGATTTAGAACAGTCAACGCCGGGAATCGAACCCAAGTTCTCTGGATTACAAAACCGGTGTTTTATCGACTGATCTGCGTCAAATCCTTTAGTTGAATTTTATTATTTTACATTGTAAGAGAATTATATCCATATTAATCTTATCTAATATTAATAATTCTTTTATACAATTACCATTTGAATAATACAAAATAATAAATGATTATCATTAAAAATAAAAAAAAAAAAAAAAAAAAAAAAAAAAAAAAAAAAAAAAAAAAAAAAAAAAAAACGAAACAAAACGAGGCAAGAAATACAATAGCTATTTAATTTTTATAAACAAGTTCATAGAAATATATATTTATCCATATCTGGTACTACTTTATTTTATATTAAATAGTAAGATACTTTTTTACAAGGTATATAAAAAATAATACAGGCACATATGTTTTATCTCATTAATATTTTACAAAACTATATATTGTTCTCCACTACTGTAGAATTATCAAAGTATTCTTATTATTTAATACACATACAAAAGAAGAAAAAAAATATATAGCTCTCTTTGTTCCATTCAATTATACATTATCAATTTGATATTAAATAAACATTTATAATTTTCTAGCAGTTACATTGTATAAAACTGAACAATAATTTATAAACATACACCCAAATCCATGCACATAATATAAATTTCCACCATACCACTACCATCACCAACACCAATTCTTGCAAAATCAAGTTCAGCCAACATCAAAGAGGAAAAAAAAAACAAAAAAAGAGAAAGAGAAAGAAAGCTGGCTCTCTTAAAAAAAGTATCGGAACAGATTTTCAGTGACTACATACATACCTACCCACCATACCTACCTACCCCCTGCGCACATGTGCTCGCAAACCCGCTCGAGAGTATATATAGTATGGTGCACCCTTATATGTATGTATGTAAGTATGAACTTGGTTGGTATACGCCACCCTCTTTTTTTCCTCCCTCTTCCCCTATATACATATATATACACCTCTCCTAATCGCTTCTTTGCGCGTCGCATTGTCGGCGCGCAGCTGCCAGTTGGGCTATGTGTACATGTGTGTGTACGACCCCCATGCTCGGATCGTACGATGCACCGTAAGGAGTATAAGGCATACATACATACGTGGATATAAAGGGGGAGGACGACGCGCGCGACGACGAGGTGGAGAACCAAAAGGAGAAGGAAGGAAGGGGGGTATAAGAAAAGAAAGGAGAACGAGCTGTATATGTATAAGTATATATATATACGCGCGCCACGTCACGCGCCACCTGGCCTTTACGCACGCATATAAGTATGCGTATGTGTGTATGTGTATGCGTATGCTTATATATACACCTAGTTTCTCCCTTTTATTCTTTTTTTTCTTCCTCTCCCTCCCTCTCTCTCTCTCTCTCTCTCTCTCTCTCTCTCTCTCTCGCCCTATACCAAGGTTCAATTCCTGTCATACCTGTCTTATATAGGTCCCGGTTTAGCTTTAGCTTTCTCTTATACATACTAGCTGGATTTCTCCGCTTTGGATTCCGTTTGTTTCATTCTCTCGATCCCCACTTTTTTATTATAGTTATAGGTATACTGAATCGTCCAAGCAAGACAACCCTGATTTTTTTTTTGCATGCATGTATAGTATAGTTATAGGTGGATATATAGTGATTGCTCTATACCTTCGAGCAAAAGATTATGTGCGTCCCTACCTATAATAGATTACACTATTATTTTTATTCTTCTTTTTTAAATTAAATATTTAGATTTTTCGAAATTTGTGTAATTTAATAATAAATTGATCAGAAAAAAAGTGTATTAATAAGGAGTATGTATATGCAAAATTTATAAAAAAAAAATAATAAAAATGTTTAATTTCGTAATAAAGAGTATTAATAATTATAGACAATTTTTATTATATTTTTTGTATACAAAATAATAAGAAAAAAAAAATGAAAAAATAAGAGATGCAAAGTAGTTGGCATATTGGTCCTATATGTATACAAATGTACCTACATGTTCCAGCCAAATACACCAGAATGTCTCCGTAATCCAATTGATTATTTATCATGATATCGTCGGAAACGTATTCAGCTAGTAAGTAAAAAAAAAGAACAAAAAAAAAAAAAAAAAAAGAAAAAACATAGCGTAGTATACTGCTCGTCTATTAATTTTTTCTGTACATAAAGTTGCTTATAAGCGATATAAACGCAGGGTACATGGGTAAGCATTTATACATTATATAAACACACAATAGAGAGATTCTTCGAATAGGTATACTATAAGGCGTCGTCTCTTTATACGATCATACTTCCATACATCCAAATATATATATAAGTATACATATGTCGCGAAAAAATTGTCTGTTGATAGGTATATCCTAGAATGGAGGAGGGGAATAAAAAACTTATGCCATAACGAAAGGGAGAGGAGTATAAGTATACAAAAAAAAAGGTATACAAGTATATATACGGATAGATTCTAGCGTATTTTGAAGGATAATATAAAATCGTGCATATATGCAGATTAGACTCTTGGAATAATTAAGCTGCTATTAAAGAGTGAGTCTTGCGCGAACTTACTATTAGTATAGTTGATGATAAATGAAAGGGATGATTTATAACATTGCTATTTGAGCGTAGGATGATAATGATGATGATGATCGGATATTCTTTTGGAGCAGATATGCAAGGGGAGATTCGTTTTAAATCAACTATTAAAGAACGATTAGTTAGTAGTTTTTGATGCGTGGGATTTGAGATACTATAGCTTGAAACTGTAGTTACTGGTTTTATTGAGATTTAAATAATATAAAAATTGTAGAAGGAATTTTTCTTTTTTTTTTTATTTATTTAATTAGATATAAGATATATACCTAATAATTGCATATAACGATTTTTCTTTTTTTTTTTTTACAACAAAAGTCATTCTTATTACATTCGATGGATATATAGGTACTGTGGTAATCCAAAGAATAATTTCGTTACATAACTTTTCTCAAACAAAGTTTATAATGTAAATAGTTTCTAATAATGTGTATATACCTGCTATATATGTAATCTACGTATATAAATATCAGGTTGAAAGAAGAAGGAAAAAAATCACTTTGTTAAACTTTGTGGATGTTGCATATTTTTGTTTATTGAGTATTCTTTATTCGTTCAGTTTAAAAATTCAATCGATGATAAAAATATTTTTATATAAAGGCTTCAATCAAACCTTCAACATTATGAAAAATTCTTCAGTAGAAAATTATAAAACAACTTCCGATTTATACACCATACGCAGTTTATAAAACACAACTCTATTTGAAACATATCACAACATACACACAGCTGTTCAATAATATTCAAGTATATAAAATCGTAAAGCTTAAAAGAAAAAAAAAGAGGGTAGCTATATACTTATACGTATTATACAAAAATATGCACTCATTCAATATAATATATGCAAACAAGCAAGCAAGCTAAAAAAAATCGAACGAAACACGCGCCAACTTATAAATCAGTATAGCTATATATACATATAAAACCTCGAACCGGATAGCAATATAGCAGTAATAATTACCATAATATAATCATCAGGTTATTTTACACTCGGTTTGAAAAGTAAAAGAAAATCACAAAGTTGCTACCATACGATTAACAAAAATAAATGAGGGGGAGTAGGTATAAGGTCTTATCTTTTAGTTTATACCAAAATCAGTAGCGGTGCATGGCAAGAGAGACAGTCAAGCGTCATAGGTATATAGTTAGGTACTTCCTCGCGATTAAGAATCGATTCGCGCGCGCGCATGGGGGGATGTAGATGCAGCTGCAGCTGAGGGTGTCTATGTATGTACCTATAATAGTAAGCGATAATATGCGGGCGCGTGGCATAGCGATTACGCATACACCCCCCCATTACCCTGGACGATCAACCTTTCTCTCTCTCTCTGCGCTATCTGTATACACTCGCGGATACGCGCAATCAGTGTTGTGTCGTGTATGCAAGAGCAGTACCTATATAGTGGATAGGGTGAAAAGTCACGTGTACCATATACATATATGCGCGCACTCGCGCGAGCCTGCACTGCCGGGTGTACGTGTGATCTTATCTAGGGAAATGCACGTGGACGAGCTTACTTGCTTGCTTGCTTACTTATACTTGCTAGGGGTGACAAGGTGTGGCGTCGGCTTGGCTGCGCAGTGTGACCCCTTATAGGTACATCTATAGGTATAGAACAACACCCCGATGCAATTTGCTCGATTCCTCGGTGTATATAGTAAGCTTACAAGGTCTATGCACGGGTGTACTGACTGCAGCTTGTTAGCTGAATCATATTCTACTTACATAATGCGCGTGCGAGCTGGTTTACTCTCTATCTTTGGATAATCGATTTCTTAGCTGCTTTACCCCGGCTTTTCACTTTTGTTTTTACTTTTTTTTAGAATTTTGAATTATTTTATTCACAAGAAAGTTTTTTTATTTTTAAACGTGTTTTTTACGGGAACAATAATTTATAAATAAATCTTGTGCTATCTCATGTTTCCTTTTTTTTTTTTAATAAAATTTAGTTTATAATGTTGAAAATATGAGAAATGTCTTATTTATTACGAACAAAAATAGAGCATTCAATACATTTTTTCTTATAAACATTTAAATGGAATATAAGTAATTCAATATAATATTTAGAAAGTTTACCTGTGAAATTAAATTGACGTACAATAATTGTTATTTATACGTAACAACACAATAATAAGTTATTTATAATAAGAAGATGTAACAAATTTATAATTATAAAATTTTATTTCAAGTAAAATGTAAACCTTAAAATAATTAAATTTTAATTTATTAATTAATCAAATAATAACAGGTAGGCGTATAACTAAATTATCAATTTATATCATATCCTAATTCAAACAAAACTTAAAATAAACAAAAATAATTAAATATCATCAACAACAAAACCATTTAGACTTATTATTTTCAAAAGCCAATAAATCATAAAATTATTTTAACCACTTCAACTTAAAATGACATTTACATTCATCCTTAATATTAATTAACCGCTAACTAATCACAGTTTCTTTTTCGCGAATCGTCATCTCCAAAAGCACTGTATTGGATTCCAACTTATTTTTGAAAATAGAAAGCGTAGATCATCCGACACAAGCACATATTGATAATCACAATAACATCGAGAAATTCATAAAATATTAGGGTACCATACAGCTTCCAAGCATACATCGAATATAAACCGTAATAAAGATAGCACAAGTTGTAAGACACACAATACAATAACCCATATCTATAAGACCAGTATAAGTCTTTTTATATAGGTACGTAACTGTAAGGAAGACTGCGTTGACGAATATGTTTACAATAGATCCTGGGACATATGTGATAATATACGATGTATGCGCTTCTCAAGCTAAATTATATCACGGCAATTCAAATATTGAAATACTCTACTGTCAACTGTGATTGTATTTCGCTGCATCGTCCTCAAGATCAAGTAAGTAGTGACGTCAGTCTGCTAGTTATCCACCACAAAGTCCCTAAGAATAAAGAAAGTAACTAGG
>JAPYZE010001853.1:0-21284 GCA_030522805.1 Leptomastidea abnormis
CTTAGGACTTGGGATTCTTTCATATTATGCCAAAAGGGCCCAGTGTACCAAGTTTCATCAAAATCCGTGACCCGCATGTGACAACATGTCCAAGTTAGTGTGTTTGGATAAATTTATCGAGATAAATCTTGCTCGACTTTTTTTTTTTATTTCGAGTATTTAAATTATTTGGAATATGAATTTGAGCTTGCGGTTAAACTTTGTGTCCCGATAGATTAAGATTTTTTTTTGTCATATTGTATTATTATTGATAATTTATAAGGAGCTTATTAAAACGATTTTTTTTTTTCACAATATTAATGATATTTATTTAATATTCTGATAACCTATCGATTAAAAGCAAATAAATTTTAACAAACAAGTTTCGTAATGATAATAATAATCCATTAGCATCGTAACATTATGGAAAATGAATTTGCAATTTTCGTTATTGATCGATTGATGTAATATTCGTACTTATAATTGTATATTCAAATGTATGACTGTTATTACGGGAAAATGTGTGTACGAGAGACTGAGCAAGAGAGAGAGAGAGATGGAAGTTGGATTTACTAACGTATTTTGCTTTACAAAGCTCTGAGCCTAGATACGTACATTAGATACGTTTATACATTTATAACGTACCATTAAGCCATATACCCGCTTTCAAAAGCCTACCATTAATCTCGAATCATAAAAAAATCTCTTTATAACAATTAAAAGCTTTTTCCATCTAAAATATTACAAATTGCCCGAACATATACCATTTAAAAAAAAAAAAAAAAAGTAAATTACACACATAATAAATCCCAATAAAAATAAAAAGATAAAATCATAACACAATTAAAAAAAAAGAAAAAAAAAACGATAAAGTAAAACTCACCCTATGTCTGGGTACGGCAGGCATACTACTTGTCCTACCGCGATGTTTCGGTTGGGGTGGCAGTCTTGAATTGGAAGTTGGACCAGCTGGACTAGTAGGACTTGGTCCAGCTGGACTTGCACCAGCGCTTAAATGCGATGTGGTTGACATTGCGCCTGGGCTTAATGAGGGTGTACGCGTTGGACTGCGTGGCGATGGCGATAAGTGTCCCCAGGGACCAGCCTCTGCTTGTAGAAACCTAACGTGTTTGTGTGTTTACATTGAAACGTATAGTATATAGTTATTTGGCCTCGTTGAGTTTGTTAAATGTTAGGAAAGGAAAGAAGAAAATTTGAGTAAATTTGTGATTGGTTCAGGGAAAAAAATTTTTTTATAGATTAAATCCAATAATAAATTTTATTTCGTAATAATAGTAGTAGGAGTAGTATCGCTATTAAATACATGCATAAAAAGCCGCAAAAGTGCGGAAAGTATGAAGCCTTGACAACTAAATTTAAAAGAAAATTAAAAAAAAAAAAATTTCCTTGATTATAGAAACCGTAAGTAGGTAAAGTGAAATAATAAATTTCATCTTTTATCACCGATAAACATTAATTTCTTTGCATAAATATCAAAATGAATATTAAAAAAAAAAAAAAAAAAAAAAAAGAAGAGCAAAAAAAAAAAAAACAAGAAAGATCTCTACATTATAAACTCTCGTACCCGCGTATATAGATATATACATTAACACATTCACTCTCTGGTTCACAAGAGCAAGATCATGTCGCGTGCAAAAATGAGAGGAACCTCGGATTTGCGTACACGTAAAGAGCAGAAAGTAGAAAATGGGGTGGTGGTGGTGGTACATTGCGTCCTCGCTTGGGAATATATAATAGAGTATAGCTTGGTAGTAGAATAGAAGGCCACACGGAAGCTCGTACTACTCGGTAAGAGAGAGAGAGAATGAGAGAAAAGCGGAAATAGCGGCGTTATGGAATGGAAAGTATATAGTATGAGGGATAAAAGGACGAGGTCGGTGATACCTGTGGAGATCCGGGGTCGGTCGAGCTACGGCGATGCTCGAGCTACGTCTTCTCGAGGTCGTTGGTGATTTTGGACCACCACCACCACTACCACCACTACTGTCGTGGCCCTGGCCTTGTGAACTACCGTGGAGACGCACTTCGACCTCGCTGCTACGACGCTGGAAGGCCCGTTTATGCCAGCGTTGTTTTGAATTGTTGTTATTACTGCTGCTTATGTTGTTATCGTAGTTGATGTTGTTACTGTTGTTACCACCGATTATGTAAGATTCGCTGCCGTCTTTTCTGCAATTTTTTTTTTTTTTTTTAATTTATGGTGAGATTATATTCATTTTTTTATTTTTTTATTTTTGATATTGTATAGGAAGAAATCGAATTTATGATTAAGGGATTTTGGATTTGAATGCAACGTTTTGAAATGTTCCTTAATTGATTTCGAGGAGTTGCTCTCGTGAAATTGTATAATTGGATTAGTTCTAGGATCTTTGCTAAACTGATATATAGTTTATACGTACAGATGGTCCTATATTCTTAAATGCGATTTTGTTAAATTTAAATTGACTTTAATTTACAAAATTTGATAATAATAATTACACTTTGAAAAGTTTGATATTTTTTTTAATAAAAACTATTTTGAATACAAGTTAACAAAATTTAAAGTAGCTATATTTGATCAACAATAGCCATTTACTCATAATTATCCTTCAAACAACTTTAAACTTTCTTGAATCTAGTAATCAGACTATACTTGATTTTCAACTACATGCTTGTAAGGAACCATGAATTTTTTTTTTTAAATAAGAAAATTCTTATGATTGTAGTAAAAATCAAATTATACTTAAATTAAAAAAAATTTAGACATTCAGAAATAAGCTTTTTCAAGAAGTAGAAATTTCCATTGTCTGTCTCAAGAGTGCTAGTGCGATTGATTAACAAGAGCAGCGAAAATCATTTGCTCAATTCAAGAGATCAATTTCTTAGGATAATTATCCGAGTGTCACCCGATTGCTTGTGTCAGGTGGGATTTAAAATAAAAAATAAAAAGGAGTACTGAAAATTATTATTTTATTTGATCAAGAAAATTACTTTCTTTTTTTTAATTAATAAATTAAATTTTATGTGCACGATAAGAGTCGAGCGTTAATGTACTTTTGTACATTTTCATTGCTGATGCATAAAAGTAGTTAAAATTTGAAATTCCAACAAGATGTATATTATATCCTTGTATCAACGAAAATTTACGCTTTTCCACAATTAAATTCCGTTAAAATAAAGCTATCATTGACCTTGTTTGTTTCGCGCGCAATTTAGCTATTTACCTCAATTATGTAAAATAGAAATCAAAACTTGAGAGAGAGAAAGAGCTACTTTATAATGAATAAATGTCCTCGTTTTACTTGAAACTCAAATTAATGGCTTCTTACGTGTCTGTTTAGCTGAATTTCAAAAAGATAAAAAAAAAAGACATTATACCTTTTTTTTTCTTCTTACTAGACGTGAGAAAATATGAACATAAATTTTATTTTTATTTTCAAGGACTGACTTTGAAATGCATTATTGTGTATGTGTATCGCGATATTTATCCATTTTATTCTTTTTTTAACACATCCGATTATCTTTTTCTATATACACTATTATGCAACAAAGCCTACACATAATAAAAATACCAAAATATTATTAGCGACACTAAAATTATATTAAATTAAATCACCCATTAATAATCTACCAAAATACAGCATACCGCAAACGATCATTAAGTAAAATCAACTAAGCACATACTTTAACCTACCCTATACAAATTATCCCAATATTCGCATATCCTCATAATAAATCACACACATACACCTCCACATATTATCTCCAACTAAAAAGTGAATTTTAAATCCCAGGCTCAACTTTAGCACTTAAAAACGAAAATAAAATAAAAGTATCTACCTACTCTAATCCTCACAGCAATCCTCCTATACATCCCCCTCTACAAATCCTATATACCTAGATCGCAACTCCAAAAGCTCTCTCACTTACTCAGACACACACACAAGTAAAAAATACATATCCCTCGATCAAATCCCAGGTCATCCTCTACTTTTTTTTCTTTTCCTTCTTTTTCTTCTACGGATACTCGTATTCTCGCGTGTCCGGAATTCTTAATAAGCAGCAAAGCATTAAAGAAGCAATCGGAGATAAAAAGCATTACTCTCTCACAGTATACACCTATAATGTATACCTATACATCCGAGAACGAGAGAAGAAGAAGAGGCTCTTCTCGCGTGCCACATCTTCGTCGTCGTCGTCGTCGTCGTCATCGTCCTCGCGCTTAATCTTTTTCAAGCTTTCGTTGAGCTTGCGAGCATTCGTTCGTATATATGTTATATCGAGGCCGTGCAAGCTCGACTTTTGAATCTTTGGCACACACCACCTGCTACTATTACTACCACTGCCAAGATTTTCTGTATTATATATATATGCCCCTTTAATTTCATATATTACATTTAGCAGCTGGCTTGATTTTCCAGCTTTTACGCTTTAAATATCCTTAATTTAAAGCCATGTAAGTAGGATAACGAGTAATCTACATAGTTTAAACGTGAAATGTGAATATGTAGGTATAATATATATCTTTAAAAGCAAAAACAGGTTGAGAGAGGTAGTAGCTCTATATATCTTATTTAGTTGCGGAATATATATGTAGGTATATAACTCTATATTCTCGTTTAGGAATATATTAACGAAGTCAAGAGAGTTCGTTTTGTGCCTACTGAAGCGCGAAGGACATACGTGGATATCTTGATTGGAAAGCTCTTCTCTTTTGGATACATGTATATATGTATATATGTGTATATGCATGCAAGTCTAGTAAACGAACGACAAATGACGCGCGCGCTCTTGGGATAGCAGCTTGACAGCAAGTGTCTTTGACTGTATATTGCCTTATATATCAGTTTCTATATCAGCCTTTGACGTGGTGGTACCTTTACTATATTCGCTCGAGTATGTGAGAAACAGCCGAATATTCTTGTGTGTTGCAAAATTTGAAAGGCTAATCTTTCTCTCTCTCTCTTGTGTATGTGTGTGTGTGGGTTGCTCTGTGTGTATAATATGTAGATGATGAAAATTTTGTATCTAAAATCTAACTTTCCTTGTTATTAGCATTTATCAATTGGTTTTGGATATGAGAAAACTTGCTGGGATTTAATATGTTATACATTTTGTGATAGAACTTATTTTTTTTTAATTTTAGGTGGTATAAAAATTAATATTTAATGTAATTTTTATTTAGTGAGATAAAACGAGTAAATTAATTTTTAATAAAAAATACGGTGATTTTGCAATAAATATTTTTTTAAGTCTCCGTCAAATCTAGGGATCAGGTATAAGTGTCATCTTAATATCGTAATCTGGAAATCCGGTGATTTTTTTGCACGAAATCCCTCTGTATACACCGGTAGATCCATTGATTCTCAAATATATAAAAAAAAAGATCCTGTGAGGTTCCAAGGATTTAGGAAAGGAAACGAGAGTATAATGTAAGAACGACAGGATGAATAAAAATAAAAAAGAAAATGAAAAAATATAACTTACCGAGGTATAAGCTTATCCTCAAGCATATTTGGCAGATCGTCGTTGTCCTCGTTTAAAGCATCAAAAAAATCCTGAAAGTTATCAGGAAAATTGCTGGGCGGACAAGTGACACCGGCTATGGGCCTTGGCATAAGCGTCGTAGTAGACTTATTATTGCCGCTTGAATTTCTCCTTTCATGATTATTGTACCAGGGTACCGTCGACGTCGTCGCCATCCTCTTCCTCTAACCTCGACTCGTTGCTCATTTAGACCAATCCAATTCACTTCCACCCACCCACCACCACCACCACCACCTTCCCTTCACCAACCTATGTCCAATTTACTCTGACACGTTCTTAGTCGGGCTCTCTCTGGGCTTCCTTTATACCATATCCCACCCCCGTATGTACATACGTATATATACGACACACGACCTTGTGATCCTTGCTCTTTCTCTTATATAGACTCTCTGACTGACTCTCCTTCTTTTATCTTCTCTTTTCTCAATCAATCTGCAAGTGAAAAAGCAATGTCGAGACGTGAGACAACGAGGCGTTAAGTAATTATACCTATAGGTATATATAAATCTGGAAAAAAATTTTCATTTGTAAATAAAGGACGTACGGGCTTAATACATTACGCTAAGATGCACATTTTTTTTCTTTCTTATTTTTCTTTTTTTCTTTTTGCGCGCTCGCGTGGTTATTACGAAAGTGTAAAGCTTTGATATATTTTACGTATGCTGTTTCTTTATATTTTTCTGTTTTATGATTTTGGAAAAATTATTTTGCTTTTACTTCAGACATAAATTTAAAAAATAATCCTGGTCTTAGATAAACTATATGAAAGTATGAACAGTGTAAATATTTTTTTAAATCCTTATTTTGTTTTTGAACAAATGTGATAATCTCAACAAAAATATTGATAATAATTTTGATTAGATTTTAGTAAACAAATTTTCTTTTTTTCAAAATTATTATTAATCGACAAAAATTGCGTACTAAAAATAAAATAAATTATTTATTATGAAGTATTTATTTTTCGATGAGCACGTAAATATTGTATAGTATGATTTTCTTTGATTGTATACATAATACTGCGTGTTTATCAAAGTGAAATATCAATATAATTTTGATTCTCAGTATACTATAATGTTACTTCCCACCTACACATCGTCTACACGTGGCTCTTTGATTAGCTGATAAACGATAGGGACACAGTAAATCATTTTTGGAGTTAATGTAATATAATTAACTAATAATAAATTTGATATTGATACAGACAAAATTACGATCTTTTCAACAAAATGTTACTTTGTGCAAAATTTTATGTAATAATTTATTTTTTTTTACGTGTTTAAAAACTATATTTGCTTCAAAAATTAAATAATTGTAAAATTACTGAATGTTTAAAACTTATTTGTTAAAAGTTTTAAAACAAATTTATACTTCAATTTTATTGAACAAAAAAAGTTAAATTTTACTTTCTAGTCAAATTACTTTTATTTTATCTCAATTACACTATTGCACGTGTAAGTATTCTTTTTGTTTTTTATATATTTACACAAACTCGGACACGTGTACCCATTTTTTTTTTAACATGTAAATAGATTAGAGATTAACGATCGAAGTTCGACAGGCAAGTAGCACACCACAATTTACATATATATGTATTTTTTCCCATGAAATTCACTTGAGCAGTGCATCAAATAAACATGCTCATAAATCTTGTATACAAGTACCTATCCTACTTAAAACTTTTCAATAGAAACAAATAAATCTCAATAAATTGATAGAGAAAACAAGAGAGAGAAAAATAAATAAATTCCACAAAGAGAAAACAATAAAAGTATACTTGATTAAACTTTGATGCAATTGCAAAACGTCAGTAGACACGATGTTATGTATATTTGTATATAAAATAACGTTTGCAATCATAGTCTATGATCGCCAACGAAGCGTCTAAAAAGTAAGTCAGCACACAAAGCACTGCATAAAAACAACAATAACCCACGGTATAAACTATACTGTTATCAATCAAATGCTTGCTAAAATCCTACAAAAATTCTAAAACTCCAAAAAAAAACTCGATATCACACATATCCATCCAAGTATAAATAACAAACAAAAAAAAAAATTTTCACTCCCGTATATTATAAAAAAACATTGCGTAAAATCCTCATGTTTTTCATTTTTCACCCAATTACTCTCTCTTTTTTTTCTCTTTGTTTCTTTTATTTCCAAATCGTTGTTATTTTTTTTATTTCACACGGTTATACGAAATAGAAAATACGTGCCTTGAGCTTTTACGTATAGCTTATTTACCAGAACTCGTCGGCCAGCCAGAGTTGACAAAAAAACAAAAGAGATAGAGATAGAAGAAAACTACGAGTTGCTGGAGGATGATACTGTATAGTAGTAGTAGTAAGGTATAAAGGTGTTGTCGTCGAGCGAGTCAGACGCCAACTGAACGCGCGATACCTACTACTATATCGTCGTTCGCGTCGTTGTCCTGGCTCCCGCTTTTATCCCCTCCCTTCACCTTAAACTAAAGCTTGCAAAGAGAGAGAGAAAGAGAGAAAGTGGCGCGCGCAACCCCTGTTTGCTGAATATATCGCTTGTCTACCTACCTATACCTAGCTATCCCTCTCTTTCTACGTGTTACCCCAACGATTACGAACCTCGAATTTTCTCTGTGTGTTGTTTTTTTTTCTTCTTCTGTCTTTCTCCCACACTACACATCCTACCTTCAATATACCACAAGCAAGTAAAAGTTGAGCTTTTTTCGATTGCTTGTTGACAAACGTGTTAGATATACTATAACTTTGTTTGTTTCTCTCCCCCCCCCGACCCTTACTTTTACATCCAGATTTCGTATGTGGTGGTGGTGGGTAGACACTTGGATCTTTGTAGAGTTTGTTTGACGATATGCCTCAGACTGACTTTGTACAAGTGATAAAGCTTTTTTTTTGCTATTTGAGTGTATGACAGGTTTGACTTTACTTATATACATCAAAAAAGCTCGAATACGAATTGTTTGTGGTATATATTGTAGACTATATGTGTAGGGTTGAGCTTATATTTTTCAAAGCTTTTGTTCTGCGACTGGTAACTCTTGAATGATTATAAAGAATGTGGAAAAATATTGCGACGTTTATTTTTGATGAAACAATATTTTTATTATTGGCGCTTTTTTTTAAATAATCCAGTGATATAAGCTCATTTGTGTTTTTTTGAAAGGTATATAAATATTGGTAATTACATATTGGTCCTTAAAATCTTTGGTTTATACACATACTTACGAAGGATTCATTGACACCGACTATTGATATTATGACTCTGGTAATTAAGTTAATAAAAAAAGGAGAGAGAGAAAAAAATATGGAAAGAAAAGACGGAGGTAAACAAAGAATAAAAACGTTAGAGTGTCATTGACATATACAAACTTTTTTTTTCAATATCGCAATATATCTACGAAATTTAACGATGGAAGCACACGAAAACTCAATTACTACATCTCACTTTTCTCTCTAGATTCTCAATAAAATGATTTTTAACAAGTTATAATTATAACCGATAACGTTAACTACTTGGACTTCCTACTTCATATGTTATATGAAGTTGGTATGTGTTTTCTTTGTTTTCAGATGGTTTTATGAATAATTTTTATGAGATTAATGGTAAATAATTATAGATCAAAAATTATGAGGCTATTGAACGGTATTTTTTTATATATATATTCACATGTGTAAGGGTGGATATATTTTAAGGGCAATTTATAGTCACGTTGACTTTTTTTTTACTATTACCCTCTTTTATCGCGATTAATGTTAACGGCGATAAGAGGAGCTTGCACGAGCTTGCAGACACTTGCGTTATACATAAGAAGATTTTGTCGAATGCGAATGACGTAGACTAAAAGTGATATATATCAAGTTTTACCTACGTACATGTGTATATTATGTACTTGTGTACCTATATACCTATAATCTCCTTTTCAAGTCAAAACTCTGACAACCAGACGAAAACATCGTTCATTTTTTACTCTTTCTTATCTCACATTTCCTCCCACTATACGTACAATTTCCGAAATAAATATCATTGCCACAAAAATAAATAATATATTCATGCAAAGTTAGTGATACCAGCTATCGGTTTTAAAAATACAAATATATATTATTTCCGTGCATGTCGAACTAATTTAATTTTTCAACAAGTTCACACAAAGCCAATATAACAATGACACATATAGAAATAACAAAAAAAAAAAAGAATAAAATCAGTTCAAGTATCACGAGAATAAACTTGAAAGAAAAGTGATGTGTAACAAGGTGTGTACCTATATATGTTACATACAAGCACACAATCCGTTGTTCGTACATATTCCTTATCTGAACTACTTTGGAATATATATCCTCGCGACGTAAAAAATACAAAAAAAAAAAAAAACGGGGCACAACGACACTGCGCAGTAACAGCAGCATCATCTCTCAACCTCAATTTTCCGCCAAGTCTCTTTCTCCTTTTTTTTTTAAAAAGAGAGAGAGAGTGAAAGATGCCACTTATCCTGGTTCAATAAACGATAAGTGGCCACAAGAAAGAAAGAAAGAAAGAAAAAGAAAACCAGATCGAAGCCAGAGAGGCCACAATACTATCAGTCCAGGCTATTGAAAGAATAATAGACATATATATATTGTGCCAATTTTAATTGGATACGTCGTGTCAAAAGTTAAGCAGTATAGTCTTTACTGCTTCGTCAGCGAATGATGTGGACCTCACCAAATATAAAGCAGAGCATTGATATGTATATTGGTTCTCTTGAACTACTGTGTCTTTTTAAAGTGGGGTATATAACACCTTCGCGGTTTAGTTGCTCATCTTCGAGGAGGAGAAGGAGGAGGAGGAGGAGGAAGGCTTCCAATTAAGGCTAATTAAGCTACTGGACTTCCTTCTTGTACTTTCACATTCTATATACATGTATGTATATCTATACAGGGACTTGTAAGTTCGCTCGAAGTGAAATTCGATAGGACGAGAGAGAAAAGCTCTTTCATTATTTACTCGCGCAAGCTCTCCTTCTCTATATATCTTTGAGAGAAGAAGGAAGAGCATCAAACTGCAGCTTTGGCTTCTCTCGTTGTAGAATTTTCTTTAAACTTTCTTTCTTACTTTTTTTTTTATCCTTTTTGTTGGGTTCCAGCTATGTCTTACTTCTTTTGCAAACTTAATCTTGAGAGTTTAGCTGATACTTGGTAGAGAAAGAGAGGGAGCAATATAGTTGTTAAGACTCTTCAAGTGAATTTTACCCTCTACTGTGATACAGTATGTATGTATACGTGTGTTTGTACGGGATTTTCGTGACTTTAAGCAATTTAGAAAAGACTTTTTGAGAAGGGAAACGTAAATAATTTAAACTTTTTGAATAAAGTATACAGCATAACTTACTAATGTCTCTATAATTCTATTACTGCAAAGTGGAGTTTTTAAAATGTTTATAAAAATTTTCCTATTTTACGATCTAACTTGAAAAATTTTTACTTGTTGCTAGAAAATAAAAATAAAGATGAATCTGAATAAGAAGATAAAGTAATCATGTAAATTAAATTATTATTATTTTAAATCATAATACACAGAATTTATATTACGTCATACTACACGTAAATTTTACAAGTAAAACATCACGATTGATTTACCACACATGCGCACATAAATATCATGTTTGGAAATTATCAAGCTGTACACGCGCACTAGGTATAGTCAGTACACCGTAAGAATTCATGATAAGAAAAACTTAGCCTTCACTCTTGGGATTTCCTTGCAGCTTCTTGAGAAAGTTAGCAAACGAACGCTTTTCTTTTTTTTATACCCTCTCTTCATCCATCCCCCCCTTGAATCTTTCTCTTTCTTTCTTGGCATTGTGTCGTCACAAAAATACCTTGGACTATACTACAAACGTACAAGTATATAAACTATACAGCTATACATTAAAACTTTTTCCTGTCAATTTAAACGCGTGTCATATTATGACTTTACAATTATAGTACGACGTGTTTCCTTTTTATTTTTTTTTAAATTCTGGCATCCCGTTATTTTTATATATATATATACGCGTCATTGGATTTTCCAAGCTTTCATATTCTTTAAATTTTTTCTTTTCTTCTAGGTACAATCCATTGATTATTTAAATTTTTATCGTTTTCTTAAACTTTTTTTTCATTTTTATTATTGAATCAATTGTTGGGTGTACCTATACTTGGAAAAATCAAGATTTCTTAAAAAAGAAAACAAGGTCTTATTAAGATATAAATAAAAATACAAGAAAAGAAAAAAAGAAATAGCATAAAGCTATATCTATATTTTATATAGAACCATAACGATGATTACATGTAATTGTTGAGTTGAAACGACACCAACAAATTGATCATCTCTAAAAATATCTCAACTTCTCTATAACAATCTTTTAATTCACTATTAATCCACATTAAAAAATAAAAAAAATAATCGTAAATTTATACAATAAAAAAAAAAATGAAAGCTCAGTCATGAATTCTACATTACTGCATCTTGATACTAGGATACGTATACCTATATTCCAGATTTAATCTAGCATAGCTATATCAGTGTTAGGGTCAAAGCTCAGTGAAACCAAAGGGTGTGTGCATATATGTACAGAAGATGAGGAAAGCCACGAGGAAATACGACGAGTATCACCATCCTAGAAGAGAGACAAAGTAAAGAGACGAGACATTATACATATGTATACGCAGGTATATATTTACGTTCAAAGGGTAGCTGATGTTTGTCATCGCGTCTTCGTTTTCGGTATCGCTTATCGCACCTTTCCTCTTACACTTAACTATACCGTATAGGTATACCAAAGCCAGCTAATGCCATTGCGGGCGCTTAAACTGCTATATATATATGAGTGAGAAGTGAAGTAGTATATAGACGCGCTTGCACAGCGACAAGGCGCGATGCGGAAACGGCAAAGGGGGTGGTAGTGGTAGTGCGTGGTAGTGTATAGGTGGAAGTAAGCTCAGGCAAGTCGAGAGGACGTTCATCCCCGGGTGTATATAAGCGCAAGCCTAGCCAACAGCGGTAGCAGCTATATGCCTGGAAAATTATAGCATCGGGCGCTGGCTCTACTCTGTATATGTATGTGTGTGCTTATACATACATATATAGCCACATATATTCGTGAGTGACTCATCGATCGTCTACCCCGCGCGTTTATATAGTATAGAGAAAGAAAGAGCAGTTGTTTCTGGTGTCGTTGGCTGCTTGCACTCTATATACTTCAATTTTCTTTCTTTCTTTCTCTTTCTCTCCCTTGGCTGTATCCATTCCTCCTCCCACCTCTCATATACTTTGCTGACTACGGTTTCCTCCTCCTTTTGCCTTTACCATCTCTTATAATATACTCTTCCTCCCTTCTTCGCGTGCTAGTATAGTTAGAGTACCGTGACACTATATATACGACACGCATTCAACATGAGTATAGCAACAGCATAGACAGCTGATTGCTGTAGGGAGCGTTGCTCCTTTTATGGCTCGGCTGCTCTTTTTTTTTTTTTCTTCTTTTTTTGTTGTAGTTTTTTTTTTTCTTTCTGGACTTGTGCGGTGAGAAGGTGGAGATAGTGATCTCCGTATACGACTTCCGGACAAAGCTTTTCGATTGCTTGGCTTGAGTTGAATTTGATGTTATAGATATATAATTAAAGATTATTGTCTGTCTTGTTATATTTAATATGATATTGTTTGGTATGTGAATTTCTTTTATTATTATTTTTATATTAACGATTTATAATTTTTTCTTTGGAAATAGTGAAAAGAAATTAAAAGAATTTATGTTATATTAAAAAAAGATCTATTGATTCTACGATAAAATTAAAATACCTTTTTTTCTTTTCTTTCTTGCAGTGTTAAAAAAGAATTTCATATCCACAGTTTGATCTTGACAATGTGTCTCAACACTTTTCACCCATCCTCCACTTATTCGTCTTCTTATTTTTTCATTTATTTTTTTTTCTTTCTTCTTCTTCTTTATCTCATACTTTTTCGATCTCAAGAACAAACCAGTCGCTTCACCAGCACATTTTTTTTTTTTTTGCATTGAATTGGAAAATCTTTTATTCCCAAGGGAGGTGTGAACTTTTCAAGTACACTTTTAAAGATTGCTCGTGTATTACGTGTTAAACTCTTTTTATTTATTTAAATTTGATAAAACGTTACATAAAATTATACTTTCTAAGACAAATAAACTTGTTATCGCAAACATTTGGTAACATCAGCTGATCGACAAAGACAGCTTGCCTTATAAATCACTTTGACACTGAATTAATCACGGTTGTATCGAAATTAACTGGACATTTCGGCTTCTAAAAAATCCCATTAACAATTAAACAATATTAAAATCGTTTCTTCCATTAAAAAAAAAAAAAAAAACTTAAAAATATAATTATAATTCATCTATATCAAACTCTATCAAATCGATCATAACAAATAACTTGTACTTCTTTATTGAGATTCTGATTTTCTTGACTGGCATCCGGAGGAATATGCACAAGCCGAGGCAATTCACGTAAAGTGTAAGGAGCTTCGATAAGCCAGCAACTACCATTTTCCGCTCTTCCCATTACATGCGCCAATGCTTTACCCAATCTGACTTTGTCCTTATTTCTGCAAAAAAAGTGAAAACTTGCAATTTTCCATATGACTTTGTATACGTATTTCTTTTTCAAATCATTTGATTTCCAATATTTTTTTGCTAAAATGGTGTAGGTATATATTTTTCTCTCGATTGCTTCAAGCAAAATACAAATGTAGTTTATAAAGGATATTTTTAACTTTTCTAGAATGGATACTAAGCTGTTTTTTTTTTGTTTCTTCATGTTATTACACGATACACATAACATGCTGAAAGAGCAATAGCATCGTTGATCGAATTTTCTCAAAGTTTTGCAAAAAGATAAAAGTAAAAAGAAAATAAAAAGTTAGTCATCGTATTTACATCAAAAGTCATATCATACAAACTTGGAAAAATAAATTACATTAATAGTACATACAACTATGTGTATATGATGGATAAGAAATAATGTAAATATTAACTCCAATTTATACTTACGGATCGGGTTGGCATATCGTACTACCGCAGCTTGGTTTATGAATGACCTTGAACTTTTTTGAATCATCGTTAGAAGGTAGTCCTATGGATTCGTAGGTACGATTCGTCGGACACAAGGCTACCAGACGTAGACCCGTTTGTTCCGCCGGGAATTCCTTCTGTGAACCGAAAGGAGATGAAAATGGACGGTTTCGTTGTGAAGGTAAAATTATATATAGGAAAAGAAAAAGTAGGAGGAGATAGGTGGAGAAGAAGGGACTCTTGAGTAATCGAGCTTTTTTGGGGGTGTGTGTGTGTGTATACGTATAAGTGAGACTTGCGATTGATGAAAGTCATTCCTCTGAGATCTACTGGAGGGCTGAGATTTTACCAACTGGATCCTCTTTAGTTTTTGATTTATCTCCTATTCCTGCCCGCCTACCTACTGTCTTTTACGTCTTATATAGCTTTGGCTATTACCCGAAAATCATTGGTATAATCGGATAGATTACAGGCTATTATCGACGATTTTGGTTTGAACATTACGTTCGTATTTCAACTTTTTAACTGAAATATTTCCTTTTTTTTAAATTATAGTACCTATATCAATTTGAAAAATTACTTTTAATTTAAAACGTAATAAAAAGACAAAAAAGATGATGTGATATCGATAGAAAACACGTTTAAATTAAAAAGAAAAAAAAGAACAATAGCCGGTCTGAATTTATAATGAACTAAAAAAAAAATTACACAGATAAGAAATAACAGGCTCTCCTGCATCGGTTTTTATCTATCATCTATATACATATATATACATATATATGCGTGAGCGGGCTAAAAAAAAAGTATAACAGCTAGAAGTTTGAATTTTCGACATATGTAGTCCAAGGACGAACAAAAAATAACACACAGAAGAAAAAAGAGAAAGAAAGAGAGAGTCAAAGATATAATCTTATAGTATAACGTAAGCAACATACACACTTGTTTATTACTGCGCATATTTGCATAAATAAGCTTATTAATTTTTATCTATAGCTTTTGAAAGGTACCTATACTAGATTAATTGGGATCAAACAATGGCAAAGGGCCAAAATGTTAGAGTTTTTGGTTTAATTATAAATAATATTGTTTACTCGACAAAAAATAAATAAATAAATAAAGTTCGTTTTTAAAACTATCCTTCTCTAGTACATTTTTTTCAACTTTTAAATTTTTTCAACGATATCTTTGCTAAACCATAAAGTCAATTGTGAAAATAATAAACCGAGAAAATTGATACCTATACTTATAAGCCAATGCAATATCATCAAAATTTATTTAGTCAATGATCGAAAGTGTCGTCAAGTACACTATACTATCGAGCTTTTAAGCAACCCTAATAATAATAGAGTCGATATATAACTTACCACCCGTGTATACACCCCCTAATGCTACTTTCCTTTTCCCTTCTAAACAGCCTAATATTATCTTTTCCAAATCCCAGAAAAGCAAAGTACAAAAAAATGTATAAGAAAAGGGGAGGAAAAGCGAAGGGTCTTTGGCATGAGGGAATGCTTGCGTAAGCATGAAATGACGCGGACAAGGACTTGAGAGAAAAAAAGAAAGAAAGAAAGAACGCATATTGAGGTTTGCTTGGAATACTAAAAAAAAAGGGAAAGTCAGGGATATATAAAGATAAGGTTGAGAAAAAAAAATATGGGCGTGAGTATAAGGAAAATGATGATACCGCCAATTTGATGGTTGTCTCGATACTGAATTCGGGATAGCAGTAGATGGGTTTTGGTGTACCAGGCCAGTTTAGGAAACCAAGGATTGTCGAACAGTTGATGATCAGACCGTTTTTACCTTGACTCTTTGATGCCAAATTTTCCAAACCCAGACGTGTTAGTCGTTTTACGTTACTCTGTTTGTGTGTGGTAAAGTATATATATATTTTTTATTATTAGATTTTATTAGACGCGCAGTTGCGGTTACGACGTAATAATGATGATGTACACGTCGATGTTAAGCTACTTAATAGTTACACATACACGCACAAGTGGACTGTGGAGCTTTTTATTGGATTGGCCTTTATATTATATTACAAGTCACGATAATGAAATATAAAAAAAAGGGTCATATACGAATCACGTGTATATCATATTTATATAGTTTAATTATATTCTTACCACGTTTTTAAAGTTTGGACAAAAATTTAAGAGAGAATCAGGCAGACGATGAATAGCATCGAGATCATTAAATAAAATAGTAACTTCCTCGTCTCTACAGATCGATGTTTTAAATATACCTAAGAAAAAAATGTATGTGATTCTTTCTTTTTTTATGTTTAATTTTTGATTAAAGAGAATTTGATAAATAGATAAATACTTTCGACATGACAGGAATTTTTAGGATCGCATTGATAAAACGAAGCTCGATCCTTTCCGTATTTTTTACAAAGTCTATTGGTTGCAAATACACCGGTTGCCTTGTCGACGTCTGCTAAAATGACCTTCTAAAAAAGTATCAGAGATTTGAGCTTAAATATTCTACTTTACTATTTCTTTCATAATTAATTAATATAATTTTTGGAATGAAGCATCTTACTCGAGCTCCATAAGCGAGAAACTGTTCAGCAGCTGAATAACCAAAGCCATTTTTTGAGCCACCAATTACTAACGCCACTCTACAGCTGATCCTCCCAAGAACTGGTGGTACTTCTCGACAATTACCAGGTACGATAATTCGGGGTCCAGATTTTGGTTCTCTGCAGCAGGACTTTTTTCGGGCTCGCACGAAACTTAAGCTGTCTCAGTAAAAGGGATGAGAAAAAGAGAGCTTGCGATTAAGAAATAAGATTAAAAAGGTACCTGAAATTTTGTTGAGGAGTTAGAATTGCGTTTTTAAAAGTATGAATTTTATTTATTGCTGCACGTTGTAGTATGTTGATTATCATTTTTTCTTTTACGTATCATCTGTTTCTGAGCTTGAATTTTTTTTAAACTTGAAAATTTTGATTGATTTACTGGAATTTTGATGAAAGTGTTTGTTGGGTAGAATTATGTTGGTTAGAATTTTGACATTTTTGGTTTGTCTGCTAAAAAAAAAACAAAACAGGTATTGTACAAATAACAATTAGGATTTTCATATTGTTAGGATTATTTATTAAAGAAAAAATTATCCACTTATGTTTATCAAGCTAATGCATTTTTATTTAAAGCTTGCAATATTCGATATACAAACACAGCTAAACATAATTACATTTTGCATATTTAAAAAATTAACAGTCTTAAAAATCAACAATTTCAATAAAAATTGTACGTCTTTTTCTTTTATAAACTTTCAAACGAATAATCCTTCTTTTTTCCCCTAATTTTTAAGTTTCAAGTGCATTGTATTTTTAAGCGATAAAAACATACAACTCCTTATTTTAACGTGGCCGGCCATTTGGACGAGCTTTTGCGAAAAAATACGTGCACAATAAATACTCAAACATCATTTTTTTCTTTTTAATCTATACACACTTATACAACAGTTAAAAATATTTAACGCATGTTCCATTCAAATGGAAGCAATCAAATTTTCTTTTTGTTTTATAATACGAATACTCAAGTACAAAAGCATTTTTTTTTGTTAAATACGAAAACAGCGAAATTACACTCACTTTGCTTTTCCGTATTTTTTAAATTCTTTTTCAGTTATAAGGAACGCAAATTTATGCACATATAATTAATGTACAGCACACAGCACAGTTTACAAGTTTATAAAATAAGTTTATATAAAAAATATTTATAATTGAAATATCCAATACGTAATACGCAATATAAGAATGCAGTTTTGAACACTTTACTTTCTCAATACTTTTTGTATATCAAAATTCTGTTTTGTATATCAAAGACGGTTTATAAATTTACTTTGGCAGTATTACTTTTATTACTTTTTTTTTATTTTATTTTATATTTTTTTTATCATAAACTGGAAATATCGAAAAGTTTAATTAAGTACGCATTTTGATTTCACTTATTATTGGAAGTAGAGTTCTCAGCGAGTGATTTTATATACTTTTTGTTGCTAGTCTTTTGAAAAATGTTGATTTATTAATGCTCGGAAAAATGTTGACATTATATACTTTTAATTCAAATCAAACATATCAAAGACTGAATAAAATATATAAATATTATTAAAAGTAGATCGATTAAAATTTAGATAGCTCTTTTTCAGGTAATAAATAAAATTAATTCTAGCTTAATATGTATACCATGAAAAGAATCTTATATAAGTTTTAATCATTTTATAATATTTTTCCTGCCTTTAAATTTGTGCTATAAAAATGTAATATTGTTTTTCCAGTATACAATTAAAAATATCACATTAATTATAATACTTCTAGTATATTACTTCATACATTTTCATTATACAAGAGATCATTCAATTAATCATGTAAATTCGAACATTTTTAAATCAGATTTTTGTATGAAATTCAAAACATGGTGCATTTCAAATCAAGTAATATTTTTGTCTTAAAATTTAATAATAATTGATATATAATAAAAAATGTGCTTTTATAACTTGAAATATTTAAATTTAACAATTTCAACTGACTTTTACTATTAAATTTATTCAAATTCAATAACTTTACTTTTTATCAAAGTTTCATTTATAAAATTTAGCCTTATTACAAATATTTTATCATTTAGAATGTAGTATTGCAACTTAGCTAATATTATAATGGTTAGAAATTTGCTTTATTTAAATTTGAGTAAAATCTATGAATGATAATCTCTGCATCACGGTATTCCTTTAATAGCAGTTTAAATATTTTGCCATAATTATGCAATAATTCATGAACTTTATTAATAAAAAGAATGTGGAGATTTTACGTGGTACGGAATAAAGTTAGTTGCAAGGAAATGTCCATGACGGTGCAGACGCAATTTTCGTTACTTGATTTGTTCGGACGATTATAAGTAGAAAATGAAATCGGTGATATTGTTTTTTCACACCTTAGTGTTTAGAAAAAGTAATTTCGCGGGCGGGTTGTCCGTTTTCTACAAGCCAGACACTTCCGCTTTTACCATTTGCCAGTATATTCACCAAACATTTAGCTACATGTTCAGGCCTGAAAATTAAATTTTCAAAATTTACATTTATATAATTAAAAAAAATTAAATTAAATAATAATAATAATAATATAAACAATTTTTTTTATTATTTAATGGTTTATAATAATTACGTTTGATAATTCGAAGTTGCAGTATCACGACGCCAAGCATCTTCATATCGTGGAAATAAAAGTTGTTTACCCACGTCGCTAACTAAGCTGCTCTTTGTTGCTCCAGGGCAGATTGCCATAACTCGTACCCCTGTAATACCCACGTGATACTGGTCCTAATAGATAAAAAAATAAAATATTACGATTATTTTTGATATCGTATCAATCGTATCTATCGTATCAATTCCTCACAAAACTTACCCCAAAACCTCTTGTCAGACTGACAATCGCAGCCTTGGTTGCAGAATAGATCGGACAGCTGACATAGGGATTAAAGCTGACGTTACTTCCGGTATTGATGATAACTCCCCCTCTGCCACCCTTATCGATACCCATAAAACGTTGAGCCAGTAAGGTTCCGCGAATAACGCCATTCTACAAAATTTAAAGGAATTATAGTTTCAATTTTATAATTATAATTTAATATAAATTTTAAATCAAGCAAAATTTACCAAATTTATGTCAACTTCAAGTTCCCAGAATCTGTCGTTCATTATACCCGCGTTGTTTATCACAATATCGATGTGACCAAATGAAGCGATTGTGGTATTGAATGCATCTTAAAAATTTGAAAATAAATTATTATTTGTTTTTTCTATTTTAATACATAAAAAATATTGTTTTTATTAAATACCTTCAAATTGTAAATAGTCAGTGACATCGCATTGGCAAAACATTACTCGATCCTTGCCGTGACGAGATGCCAAGTTGCGATAAACTTTTTCACCTTCCTCGGCATTGATATCACACAACGATAACTATAGAAAATTAATTAATTTTTTATTTTTCTGATAAGATTTATAAAAATTTTAATCTAATCAAGTAATTTTAACCTTGGCTCCTTGATTTATTAATTCCTCGGCGTATGCCTTGCCTATACCAGTGGCTGCTCCTGTCACGTCCATATCCTGGCTTTACTACTGCACTATACAGCGTTGTTTATCCTAAATAATTAAATTAAATTTGATAAAATTTATTTTACATTTTTCACTGCTAAAAATCATATAATTATAAAAAAAAAAGTTTTAATTTTTAAAATAATATAAAATAAGTAAAATAAAAAACAAAATAATTCGCACAACACAATTACACCATTTACTTTATTAAAAAACATTAATCCCAAATCTATTAACTTTTTATCCCTAGGTAGCCTATTATCTCAAATTCATACTCGCATATATCCTTCACTTTCGTACTTCCAATCGATCCATCCCAAACTCAGCTACACTTATCTCCTACCACTATTCCTACCACTATTTATCAACACACTTACATTCCCTCAAAAAAAAATTCTTTTAAAAACCAAACAATAACAAGCCTAATTATTTAAAGAAGAAAACATACCGAAAAATAATCCCAAATCCGCGGCTTCTATTATTGTGCATGGAAGAAGAGAAGAGCCAAGACAGTCGGTGAGTCAGACCATCAGAACTTATAGGGTAGGGCAAAATGATACAGACAGCCAGGCGCACTTTAGAAAGCTAT
>JAPYZE010001854.1:0-29726 GCA_030522805.1 Leptomastidea abnormis
TATATATATATATGTAGTCACATGCAATTTATATGGATAACGTCTTTTATCAGATGAATACTTTACTTATTTACTTTTGCATCACTACAATCTTTAATACTAGTTTAATATAAAATTTTATTTAACACTTACACTATTTATAATTTATTAAAATTTAGTCAATACTAGCATTTTTTGATAAGATCAATTAAATTTTTATTTTGTGTGATAATTTTGAAAACAAAAATAGTAACCAAGGGTCAGCAATTAATAAAAAAAAAAAATTGAATTGTTAAAATATTAAACTTCTAGTACAAACAATATTTAAATATTTCTTTTGAATAATATAAAAATTAATAAAACGTATTTTATTTTTGTTTCAGCGATTTGACAGAAACATCGAGATAGGACTGAGAGCTCATTGTTAAACAATGACAGTGGTGTCATGAAATCCGTGAATTTATGTTTGATCCGTATTAGCAAGTGTTCCAACGTCATAAAAAACAGCCAAATGCCAAGATATGGCCAAAGTGGGAGAAGCGAAGAAGCGAACGTAAGCGGGGAAGAAGCATGAAAGTTGGGCAAAACCCGGTGATGGCACAGTGGCAAGGCAGGACCATGGTTTGCGAGATCGGTAACAGATACAGTCCCTCGTTGTTGTACGTCGTTGACGGGTCAAATGAGATGTCGAATAAGCAGCCCCAGGAGGCCGAGAAGAATAACAAATCGTTCGGTGTAAATAAATCTGGATCGATCGTTAAGAAGAAGTCGCCGCGCGAGCCGAAATGCGCGCGATGCAAAAATCACAAAATTATAGTCAAAGTTAAGGATCACAAGGACGATTGTCCTAAGCGTACCTGCCTCTGCGATAAATGTCTCATTACTGCGGAGCGTCAACGCGAAATGAAGGAGCAGACGAGGTTTCGTAGAAAGATGAAAAAGGAAGAAAGGGTGAGCAATCAATTAACTTTTTTATCATAAATTTTTGTCAGTTTACATATTTCTGACGTAAAATATTATATTTCTTGGATGTCGCGTTATTCTATTCCTATTTAATTTTCCCTGAAACTTATAAAATTAATTTAAAAGAAGAATATATTTTTACTCTATAGAATTGATTTTGACAGTTATATGTTTGATTTATTAATACTTAATGTTATTGAAAAAGATTAAATAAGTTTGACAAATTAGAAAAAAAAATCTTTTTGTATTAAAACGTGACAAGTAATTAATACCTTATACGTTCATACTATTAAACTACTTTTATATAAAGCAATTCAGCACATCATCGAAAGGCTTGTCTTTTTGCTCACAATATTCTTCTGTATACATATACATAATAAAACATGACAATCAATACAAGCCTTCGCCTAAATAAATAAACGTCTATCAACGCGTGTGCGCACAAAAGTACAGAGCAGATGATGATAAAGAAAACTTCTTGGAGTGTCATCATCTCGGCAGCACATTTTGACAAAATCATCTGATCGGTTTGACGTATTTACGTGTTTGCAGTTGAAAAAAGTTCATCTGCAGGAGCCGTGTAGCAACGATGGGAATGGGAATGGCGGAGGTAGTGACGATGCCGAGGGTAGCACGACCTCCAGCAGCGGCATTATCATCAGCACCTCGTCATCCAGAGAAACGCCACCCTTGACTGTTGTACCTCCAGCGCCGGACACGCCACCCTTAGGCCTCAATCTCTCAATGTCTGCGATTGCCTCTGAGTCTGAGAAGCATAACTCTACCAAGTCCGAAGATATCGAAGATTCCTGTCCACGTAAGTTTATTTTATTTCGTTGTATAAGTAGTTACATTAATTTACTCATCTTTCTTGTCTATTTATGATTCTTAATAGAACAATAAAAATGCTTGTTTTTCTTTCAACTTTAATTACATTTTATCATCAAATCGATAGCGAGTCGATGATTTCATCCAATTTTCAGAATGCAAAAAATAAAATTAATAGATCTTAAATGAAGTATCAGTTGTGGGGGCGGTACAATAGAGCTTTTACTAACTAATATTCGCGAGTAGCTTATATATTTCAACGTCAAATATACATATATCTATACATATAAGTATAATATTGAGGAAATCGTTATTACATCGACCACCTCTGAGAAATGTCTGAGCTGGAGGTGGTATACAAAGAACCGTATTCTTAACCATCTTCACTCGGGGAAATCATAATCGGGAATGTTAATATAACTGACTGGCAAACGATCTATAATACGAAATACATATAATGTAAAAGAAAAAAGAGCTCATGAATGACATTTACTGTGTCGCATATTCTCGGTATTCGCTTAAAATGCTAAAGCATATCCTGTATGCGTATTTTTGTGGAAGCAAAGAAAATTTTTCTATTGCCAAGCGCATCCAACTTTAAAGCCCCGATTCATTTCAATGTTTCATATCTCAGAGAAATCGTAATAATACACATACACAGGTACACGTCTATATAAGTCTAACACTTATTGGACTAGTGGGCAAAAGAGTACGTAATTGTTATCAGACAATTATTATCTTATACATATAAAGCTGTTTCTTTTCTTTTTTCTTTTCAATGCACCAACTATGCTTTATTAAAAATAATGTATCTCTATTCGAAATACAATATATTCTTGCCAAAAAAGACTCCATAGTGATATTCTGGATCACAAGCAAGAAAGAAACAAGGTACCTTGCAATGTATGTATCGGTATATAGACATCGGTAGCAACGTGATATCACAAACACATATATACATTGACACATAACACATATACGAACACAGAGATGTGTGCGCAGGCACGCACAAACTCACGGCATATAAACGTCCGCGGTCTCACAATGATATCCATGCGAGAGAGAGAGAGAGAGAAAAAGAGCGTGTGGCTCTTACTTGCTTGCGCTGCAACGAAATTTCAGGCACTCTTTCACTTGGCAATCCAAGCGAATGTTAACCCGGCTTTTACGAGGCCCACCATTGGTCGAGCTGCCATTTGGTACCGGCTAATATAATACGGACTTATAACCGAAGCCAAAACCTAGAAGCTCTCTCTCTCTCTCTCTCACTCTCGGTTCTTTGTCCCGCGCGTCTCTCTCTCTCTCTTCCCTCGCTCCCTCTCTCATTCCACCTCAACTCCGAGGCTGCTGCCTCTTTCTCGGTTTTACGATCGGTCTCGTTTGAAAAAGTTGACTGTTACTTCGTTCTTGCCTTAGCTATAAGAGAGAGAGAGAGAGAGACCGTTTCTCGCGCATATATAGAGTCGCGGGCATGGGTTTTCAATGCAGAATATGTGAACGGTGTGGTATAGGGAGATTAGAAACTGTTTGCAACTATAACATAAATAACGATTAGGACTTGCTTTGTATAACCTGCTTTTGTGCACTCCTTCCTCCTTCTCTCTTTCTTTTTCTTTATACATATATTTCTATATCTTATACTCGAGACTTTGTTAATTTCGAGCTTTTTTTCCATTTCATTTATGTATCTTATGAGTTTATTCATATCGATGCAATCGTTATGCGAGTTGTATTTTTATAATTAAGATTCGTCTTTACAATAGACTGGATTAATTTAAATATTTATTCGCGATACCAGAATGTTATTTAATGTACTTTATGTTAAATAAACCTCAAAATATCTTATTCTTATAATTCCTGAAGCAAATAACACGTTTTATTATTAAGTAAATCTTGCCTTTTATTCGTCAATCATTTTAATCTTTTATTTTTCACTTTGTATCACTATATTTTTACGATCTCACATAATTTATTATTTCACATATTCCTTTCTTTTTGTCAATTTTTCAATGTAAATTTAAAAATGAAAAAAAATAATAAAAAATAAAAAAGAAAGAAAAAAAAAGAAGCCGACTGACCGAATAGATCGTAAATCAATAAGCTTATGCTGACAAGTGTTAAATGTCTTCTTCGTTTAGGAAATGAAAAATATCGTTCTCCTCGTACTTTGCCACAATTGCTTACAAAAATTTTTTATTTTATTTTTTTTATTTCAAGCCCTGCACTTTTACGAGTAGAGCCCGTAAGATTTTTTTTTCGTCCCCACGACGTGTTACTCACAATACATTTTTTGGACACATGAGCGTTTTGAATCGACGAGTCACACAAGTTGTATATGCGCATGTATGTATGTCTGTGTTATGTATGGCAACGCTGCATTTAGGGTGGCATTTTACGACTTTTCTGGCCCTGGAACTGTGTTATATATATACGTTGTTGGAGGGTCGCGCATAAGCGAATGGGCACACGAAACGTCGTGTGTGACTTTTATTTAGATTTTTATTTTATTCGTTTTAAAATGAAAAATTTTGAGCTATTAAAATGAACGTGTTTTGTCATTGAAAACATTCCATTTATTTGTAATTCAAACACATACCATACTACATTTGAAAAATAAATTTCGTTTAAATCAAAGTAACTATTTATTTTAAAAATTTAATAAATATTTCACAATTTTTATTATTTTCACTCGTTTAAAATTGTCACGTTGAAAATATGATACGAAATACGATTCTCTTGCAGTATACACATGAAACGCCTGAAACATGGTGTGTATGAACATATAATTTATTTTTTCTCTTAAACAAAGACACATAGCTATATCATCATATACTTTATTCACCAAAGCTTACTAGCACATCGCGCACAACAAGTTCTAATGCACATTTATTACGCAATAATATAACATTTAGCCTGGTCATCATCTCCGAGTGGGAGGAAAAGAGCCGCAGGGGATGAAAAGAGGGAAGTGAAAGGTGGGGTGGGGTGGGATTCGAAGAGATGGGTTGACGAGAGCGATGATAGCGTCGAACCTTTGTCATTGAAACAACTAGCGGGGCTGCTGCTGCTATGCGCGGTATGCAAGAGTTTCGATTTCGCACGACAACGGTATCATATCTACAAAGCAAATCCACGAGCTGCTGCTGCTGCTGCTGTTGCAACCCTTTTGTATTTGCTGGTCTACGCGCGGGTGCTCTGCAGCCTACGAGTGCTACTGCTCTACTCGAGGGTGATATACAGCAGGTAGAAAGAGAAAGAGGGGCTGTGATCGTGAGTTTAACCTGCAGCTGTATATACCTTTAGCTTTTTGGGAGTGTATATATACATTTCCCCCCTCGTACTCATCTTTCTCTTTTGGCCTGCTGCTCATTCTCTCGCTCTTTCTCTCGTCATTTCTCGCCGGACACGGGCTATCCGCGTTTACTGTGAAACGCAACTCTCAAGTACACGCGATATCGGCATATCATCCCTCTCCCTCTCTCTCTCTCGGCTCGCGTGCTTCAACGAAAATTTTCGCATTCTGAATGTGATGCGCTTGGCTTGAAATAGAGAGAGAAAGAGAGAGAGCTTTAAAGGGGAATCCTTTTAATCTTTAATCCTTTTTTAAAAAATATTTTTGTTTTTCAATTTTTTTTTTTAAATGACAAAGTAAATTAACATTAAATAATTTATCGGAATAGAAGAAAACATTAGATGGCATAATGATATGTTTCTGAACTTAACGAGAGAAAGAGAGAGAGAGAGAGAGGAGCTTGATTTGTTTCCAAGTGATCATTCATCTTTTTTCTTTATTATCTTCAGTTCATTCAACGCAACCGAATACGCGAAATTATTGTATTACGTATATACAATTGTGTGTACATTCTTGTTTACAGAAGTGTAAGTTTCGCTTACTTCCGTTCGATATCAGGCGAGCTTCTCAGAAATCACATAGGTACACACACACACACACACACACACGCACACACACGCGCGCGACAATCATATCGTAGCCACAATATTATGCCTTGCTAATACCCTGTGCGCGCTTATGTTTATGAACGAGTACGTGGCCGCCCACGTTATTCACAAGTTCAAACTCTCTCCTGCTCTCCCTCCCTGCCTCCCTACCGCTCTTTTCTTTTTTTCTCTTTCTTTCCACCCGCGTTGCTCCGATTACAATTTACTTTAAAACAGGAAAGCTTTATTGTGATACGAAGTCATGTACCTTAGTTCGATTACCAGTATGACGATATTCAGTCGGTCAATAATTAAGTTGGAATTATTTACAAAGAAAGTCTATACGCGATACATTTTGTGATGCGTACGCATTTATATTTACAGGCTGTTTTGTAAAACGGATTTTTGTAATATGCAAATTTTTCCTTTTTTTTATGTCTTATTATATTTAATTTAAATTTTATTTAAATTATAATCAACGATGTACAACAATAATTATTAGTTTTTCATTGGTTGATTGTAACAATATACTTTTGTATAATGTTTAAAGTTAAAATGAAAATCGGCATTATAATGTAATAATAGAATCGAAAATAGAGACGAGAAGTCTTGACAATAATTGCAGTAAAAAGCATAATCGACGTGTATACAATGCAATCATTTGCTCTAGCTTACATTTCCGAAGATTTAAAAGAAAAAAAAAAAAATAAAAAAAATAAAAGAAAAATAATAAATGTTTGCCTGGATAAATTATATATCCTACAAAAGAAGTTGTGTATTTGCATTAGCTGTAATCATCGGCATATGTATATGAGCGTGTCAGCCCTTCACAAAGCCGACAGATGGACACGATTTTCTAAAGGAACACGCGAGTGTCTGTTGCCAGAAATGAAGAAATTACAATGATGCCTTCTTTTGCAACCTTTGTTCAAAAATGAATATTTCAAATCTAATCTGCAAGTCTAAAAATGCAAAATTTATATATTTATAAAGATATGTTTTTTGCCTATGCATTTCACGTCACTCGCTAGATCTCTTTTTTTCTCTCTCTTCCGTTTCTCATTTTAGCTATGTCCGAAGATATAATTTATAACCTATAATTATTAAATTATAAATTTGGAAATGCAACGTTGAAAATGAACATTCCATTTTTTTTTTATTATATTAAAAATATGAAAAACTTTTCTGTCAAATTTTAAGTAATATAATACGATTTTTATTGAACAAATGTAACAAAAGCCAAATAATTACAAAAAAAGCGTAGTGATAATAACCGAATATCCAACAATAACGCTAGCAAAAAAATTGTCAATCTACATTATACATTTTTAAGCAACAAAACAAGTTGAAAAAAAAAAATTCTCGGTTTTCTTACTCCAAACTGTGTATAATCTTTCTGCCCACAAAATTCTCATCAATTTTCAGCAATACTTTTTCCGATTTCTATCCTCCATTTCTATTGCTGACTTTCCCTCCTCTTTCACTCTCTTGCTATTCCTAACTGCTTTCTTTCCCCCCTCTATTTCCACCTGAGTTCCACCTCAGAGAGGGAGAGAGAAAGATGCCTATAGTGGTTATACATATGTACTGCAACACTGGTCACCTGTTCAGAAAACAAAGAACAAAAAAAGAGTCAGTGGGACATCTTGGGTCGAGTCTGGGTGAGCCCGGGTACAAACATATCCACACGACTTTTATACGCCATATACACACACCTATGAACGGATGCACGCAGGCGCACGCGCTCGCAGTAGTACTGCTGGCAAGTGCCTCTTTTGCTTGCGTCTCCCTTTCCCCTATATATCTTACACATAATACCTCTCTATCTCTTTTACCCGCCCTCCGATATTCTTTCCCTCCCTCCCTCCCTCTCTCCTTTCTTTCCTCTGTCTCGCTTTCTCCCCGTCTGTTGTGTGTGTTTGTGTGTGTACGCCTTTCTTCGCTCGTTTTCCCTCGCATCGGTGTGTCGCATTCGGCCTCTGGTAGCCATTTCCATTTTAAAAAGCGTTCTCCAGAGCTTGGAAAGTAGGCGGTCGCTAGAGAGTGGCTTTAATGCCATTGGCTCGTCGCTCAACTCCCTGGGACACACTCGCGCTTACGATCGTCCGTTTACCCTCTTATACATATTACAAGCGCACAGGTATAAATGTGTGTGTGTGTGTGTGTGTGTGTGTGTGTGTGTGTGTGTGTGTATTTGTAAGTATGTAAGCCAAGCTGTTCAAGAATCGTAAGTTGCTACATGCTATACGAATACCGTAAAACTATTATCTGTACAATTTACAGGAAACAAGTTTTCAGATGTGATGTATTTGTGGTGTCGAGTCCAGCGATTGTCAGGCTTTGACCAACCGTTTTTTTTACTCTAGCAATCTTCTGCTTGTAAAACAATGAAATTGAGATTTAATGTGCAAGGGACAAGTTTTTTCTGTAAATTTTGCAATTCAATCATTTATTCCAATAAGACCTACAACTTTTAACATTTTTTATTTATTTATTTATTTATTTTTTAATTTAAATTTATACTTTACTTTCAAATAATTGTCAAGAATGAAAGTCATGCACTAAATACTGTTACGGTAGAGTAGTCCTGAAAATTAATTCAATTATTAAGAGAAAAAATACAATCTGGCGTTTACTTTATTTTTTTTTTATTATTTTGTCTAATTTATATTAGCAATATTAATAATTAATCCTTACTAACAATTTTTACTTATTATGTTATATGCTTTAAAACTTTGACCAACACGGATGATAGTAGAATCATGTTTCCAAATTATCTGACCGAATCAAATATTTAAAAACATTCCTGTACTGCTACATTTTTAATTAATTTTTAAAATAAATATTTTAACTAATACAAAATAAATTAAAAATGTTCATATTTTAATAATATACAATTACTGAATCTATATATTAAGTTACGATACATTCAAATTTAATGACAAAATTACTACAAAATTTTAATAAAATAAATGTATTTTTTGTTACAGGAATGAAACTTGATGAAAAGTTATTAAAGTCATGTTCACGAATGGTCGTGCAATTGGGGTATTCTGTGGAGGAGTTATCCTTAGTTTACGTAATTTTAAAGTATTCTAAGGACGTCAACCTAGCCATGAAACGTATAATAGAAGGTAATAAACATTTGACTTACTTTTTGCTTAAAAATCAAATCATTTGACCTTGAAAGGTAGCTTAAAAAAATATTATATCAGTTATAAATATATCTGAGTATAACTGAATATAATTGAATATAATACTTTTTGACTAATAATATTTTTATTAACGTATTTCAATTTTCTACGTAACATATCAACTAGAGCACTCTTTAATATCTTGATAATTTTTTTACAAAGATTCTACGCGCTCAAGTTTAGCAGTCGGTAAGAGACTACTGGAAAAAAATATTTTAAAAATGCTTCATACTGAAGATTTTTGTTATTTATTAAATTTTAATGTATTAAATTATACAACTGTGATATAATGTGCCTAAAGTTCCAATCATTAAGACAGTATTGATTTTTTTTACATTACTTAACTTTGCTTTTTTATTTATTTAAAAAAAAGTATCAAAAAGTATTTAATATGGTAATAAATTTATAATAAATTTTTTAAGAATTTTTTAAGTAAAATTATATTTTTTACTTTAAAAATATTTGAGTAATCATCGACATGAAGATATATCTTTTCATTCATCACCTGAAGATTAAATAAGATTCTTGTGAATCTACATGGTACTATTAATATTTACATCTCTGAAGATTTTGGGTTCAGCGCTGAATACCAAGATTAACGAGTAATAATTTAATATTAAAATTATTGCTCCACTCCGTTTGTAAATACAAAAATGAGAAATTAAGGCATATATAAGCTATGCTCATAAAACGGTAGCAAGTTCCTATGATGAAATTAAAAATAAGAGTTCTTATTGCTTGTAATATAACATTTACATTTTTATAAAATACAATAAAAGTATTCACTGAAAAAAGACAACAACAAAAATTGATCCCAGTTAATTACCTTTTTAATAAATTTCAAAATTAGGCAAATGTTTCAACTCTTTTCCCTTACAAAGTATCAGTTTTAATAAAAGGAAACAAATGACATTTTAATACAATGATTATTTTTTATATAATTTTGTTGCAATAGATTTTAAAAAAAATTTGTAGAGTTGAAAAAAAGCTTTATCATATAATTTAATATAAATTAAAAATATATTTTTTTATAAAAATTATAATATTGTATTTATAATTCATTTTAATATTATTTTTATTAGACATTATATTATAACAATTTTTGGCTGTGAAAAATAAGTATACTTTATTCTTTGAAAAAAATTTTTTAATGTATGTTTAATTTGAAGTCGCTCTTTAAATTCTTTATTCTATGATAAAAATTTGATTTTTTTGTTTAAGATAAAGTTTTTAGTTTAATAGAAAAAAATGACATTTCTTTTTACTTTAAATTTAACTGTAAACGTATATTGCAGGACGCTTAAATTTGTAAAAATTGAAAAATTTATCGGTAACGTGTATGTTTTAAAATCACTAAAATTTTTACTCAAATTTATTCATTTATTTTTTTTAATTACGTAATACATAATGATTACGATTTGCAAATATAATGAATGTATATTTAAAAACTGTTCAAAAATATATATTCAAAATATAATCAAAAAAGTTATTTTTCCAAGTATCATAGATTTATAAATTATCCTCCTGGTATTTAGCAAGTAATTGTAAAAAAGTGTAAAAAAAAATGAAAAAAAAAAAATTTCATGCAAGAAAAGTCTGTCCAAATGACAACTAATGATAGAGCAAGAACTAGTTTTTACGTTATATTAAAATAGCACGATCACTGGAGAAAACTCGGAGAAGTCGATAAGATTTGTAATTTGTTACGAAGCCACCTTTTTATAACTTCTGTTTTATCACAATTAAGATCGTTCTCTACTTTGTTTCGCACATAAACATTTATAATTACTAAATAGTATTTTTTAGCGATAAACAATTTATAAAATGAAGATGCATTGCAAATAAATGAATAAATCAACATAATCGCGATAATAAATGTGTACATAATATGATGAGAAATAAAGAGAAGGAAGAGGAATTACAGGAAATATTTTCAATAACACATTGATGGTTTACAATATAGCCAGTAAAAATGTACGTCGAGAAGCCAGGGAACAAAAAAACGGGTAGGGAAGCATGAAACCGCGATTCCCACGTTTCGATGTATATATACATCAATTGATTTGCGAAAAAGTATCCCGACAATACACAATACTCCTTTTGAAAAAACTTGTAAGTTTTACCACTGCCCGTAGCTGTCATCCATGCATCTCTCAATTAGTGGTTTATCGAAAATTTATCAATACAAAATATAATTATATTTTAATGGAAAAATTGCTATAATGATTTACTTCAAGTATAAAATCAAATATATGTAAAATATTAGCAAGTTTAATATCTGAAATTTTTAATGATTTACTGCTTATGTAAAATAATTTGTAATAAAATTTTATATTTGCAAATTGGAGATTCGAGATAACTTAATCGTCAGAGCATTAGGTTCAGAATTCACAGGTCGAGGGTTCGAACCGCGTTGTAGTCCATTATAAGTTATTACTCTAGTTTCACATATCAAAATACGCTTTTAATCGAGTGTTAAAAAGATTATTAAAAAATATCATTATTATGATTATCTTGTTTCATTGATATCACACTCTTTTTATTCTTTTCTTAATGTACGATTTCTTAAAATATTTCAATAATTGAGAGCAAAAAATGGTTGAAGCATTATTTATAACGTCTTATTCATAATTACTGACTGGTTAAAGTCATTAAATCGATGGGAAAAAAATTAAAAAATTTCGTATTTATTTTACAGTCGGAAAGAGTATTGAATTTTAATAAACACAAGTGCAATGAACGCTATAAAATATTTGGATTCATTTTACTGAAACTTCATGCCTTTGATAGCAAATACATGATCAAGTTACAAGTTGTACGATATTTAACCGATGTTAAAAATCAAATACAATCATTTTATTATTTGTCTATAAAAGAAATTGTTTAATATTTAAGCAGAAATAACTTAGAGGAAACAAAATAAAAAAGTTTGTAAATAAATATTTTAAAAATTTATAACAAAAATATGGCGCAAACGTATATTTTTACAAGTTAATAAGAAAAAGAAAAACAAAAAAATTACCCTGCCAATATATAAAACATTCTCACAAGAACTTCCGTCGACATAAATTAAAAAATATAAATAATATTTTATGTTAGCTCTATATATAAAACAAAGCAGTTTCACTTGATTATTATTATTATTATTACAACTATTAGCGTCTCGCGAAGCAGTGTATGTGCATAGCCCAAAGCTTTTTTACACTCTAGCTTTAGTTGCAAGTGAAGCTTGGGGAGTGCAAAGAAGGAAAAACATATACATAAATAATGCAAGGTGATAGCACGGCGTCAAGTGTACATAAGCCGAGGATGCGCCTCGCTCGATAAGAGGGCCACGCGGTAGTGGTTGAATGAGGAGGAGGAGGAGGAGGAGGGAAAGGTGGCAGACTGGTGTATTATACATATACGTACTGTAGCGCTTCTAATAGAGCCTCTTTCGCACCGCGGATATATTTTTTCATTCGAAGCCACTTCTCGCCGGCGGGATATATAATAGAAGAGACGAATGCACTAATACACTTACATACACACCGCGCGCGTGCGTGCGTCGATTGTGTAACTCCTGTGGCCGGTTCATGAATCACTTGCTACAATGTAGAGCGAGTATAGGTACCTATAAGTGTATACATCATGCAGTGCGCGCGAGCGAGCGTCGTATATATGTATATGCATGTCCGGCTGTCGCGAGCGACGTCCCTACTCCCCCCTCCCCACCTTATATTTCTTATCGATTTTCTTGCATTTCCCCGAACGATTCACCGGGCAACCAAGCGCATACATTGCTCGCGATGCAAAAATCATGAGCGGACGGTAGGAAATGTGAATGAAAGAGTGGTGAGAGAAAAAAAAGAAAAAGAACGATGCGTTTTCATTTATCTATATAAATGGAATAAAAAAAAAAAACGAGAAAAATTCAATGCTGTTATCTGCCCAGGGCGAGCATGTGTTAATTTTTTTTCGCGAAGCCTTGTGCGATGTCTTAGTTTGCTTATAGTCGATAAAAAGTCGAGGCACATACGCTGGCGAGTATAGGCCTTATCATCGTCGACCGAGCACTAAAGTGGACGTCAAGAAGCAAGTTGAATACATACGTATCATCTACACACACACACACATACACGTGGATATAATAAAGACATTACGCTCGACTGCATAAATTGAACGTTACCCGTTCGAGCTAAATAAAACTTGTCGAGTTTCACACCCTTAGGCTAATTTAAATTATTTTTTTTTTTTTATTTTTAAACTAATATAATAATACAACGATATTAAAACATCTAATTTTGAAAAATTTGTTTTTCTTCAAAGTGATTTTTCTATTTTAAAATCTTGAAAGTCAAATTAATAGTCCAGAGATTTATTATGATTTCAATTTCTAATATTCCTAGCCTATAATAATGCACGATCTAACGTAGCAATCTTTTTTTACTACTTATAAGGTAGCCGCATAATTCAAGCGATTATTTCCATAACTATACACTTTCTATTAATAATCAAATTTATCAACTGCTAAATTAACGACAATTTCAAACTAGGTATTATCATCCACTTTTTTTTTCTTTCTCATTTTTTATTTTCCTCATTAAATATACAACTTGAACATGACACTTGTAAACATATACAACCACATAATATTCTATATCTCATTATTTTTTTATTTAAAATTTTTTTTAAACGCCAATTAAAAATAATCGACTTTGACTTTTACGTGTGTTCTTATATAAGCTGATAGAAACTATATCCTACTTTGTAAACGTACTCTAATCATCTCTCTTTCTATTTAAAAATTATTATTATTATTATTATTATTATTATTAAACCAATACAGAAATAGTATACGACTTAAAGTTTTTATCTACGTCTAAACGTCAAATAATGTTTCGCGCTAATCTTTGTTGCAGTTGAATTTGATAAAACGTATTTATGATACGCGAGATACGAAAATTAAAAAATAAAAAAAAGGAGAATTAAAAAACAAAAAAAAAAAAAAAAAGATAAAAAGTCTTCAGCGCGTGAAGGAGATACGGTTGAGAGAAAGAGAAACGAGTGAAAATAAGGTTGCGCTTAAACGTATTATATGTACAAGTGGATGACAGAGGAAATCCTTGACCATGTCTCTATACATATATATGTTGTGTACACATCTAGCGAATAATACACACATTACGGGGTGCGATAACGTATACTTCGGAAACGACATATCGCGATAATGATTGCCAGGCGTTATATCGCAGCACTGCTCTCTGTGAACACGTGCGTCAGTGTGCATGTACATATATATGTGTTGGCTTAGCGCGGTAAGCTATACTTTAACCATCGAGTATTACACCTACGCTTACGTATTCACTATTCAAAGCGTCGTTAAAAATGAAAAAAACTTAAACGTTTGAATCCACGATGCTCTCTCTGCTTGTACCTATAATAGACTCCCCCTCCCCAATAGATATAAAAAAATCCATTTTTCCTCGTATTTTTCAAGTTTTATAATTTCAATAAAAAAAAAAAAAAAAGAAAAAATCAATTGCACGAACAAGTTATACATACACGAGAATCACAGCTCATCATTATTATTATTATTATCATCATCACCATCATCAAATCATTATTTGTAATTAAAATTTGCATCGATTCTCAGTATATATTCACTCCCTTATAAATATTGGTTTTAAAAAAAAAGATTCAATTCCAAGTAAAATCAGACGGGATGTAAGGGCTGTGAAATTCTGAGATTGTGTTCTTGAAATTTTCTCGGCTACCGGAGAAATGCAGTTTGAAAAAGAAAAAAAAAATGCGCATAACGAACGATATTTTCCGCACGCGATCCCGTTCGACATATCGCGTACTCGACATTTATCAATTACAGAATCCGCGAACCAAAAGAAAAAAAAAAAATCACGAAGAAGAAAAAAAAGTTTATTTTCGCGAAAACATTTAGTGTTTGCACTCTTTCTTTCTCTCTCTTTCGTACACCTTTCTTCTGGCATTGGCCCGACGTCGCGCGCAAGTGATAATTTTGCAGCAAAATTGGCACGTAGCCTCGGAGGAAACAGTGCAGTCTATACATACATGTACATATGTCTCTCTCTCTCTCTCTCTCTCTCTCTCTCTCTCTCTCTCTTGCTCATTTGAAACTTCTTCGCGGAAATGAAGAAATTATTAACGCTACACGCCGTGTGTCTTTACAGTTTTTACAACACCCCATATACAGGTATATATATAAATACACCAAACACACACACACACACACACACACACACGCGCGCGCGCATGCTATCTTTCTTCAACTTACATTTTTTCTCTTCCCATTAAATTATTTTTTTTTTATTTTGCCTTACGTTACATAGCAGCGAGTGCACTCCTTTATTCTTATTATTCCTACTATCATACATTTTCTGTTGTCTTTCACCGATACATTGTACGGTTCCCCCCTTGGGTAGTGTGTTGTAGTCTCTTGTTCTTCCAAATGGTCGTGTTGTAACATTAGAGAGGGTAGCAGAGTAGCAGCAGCAGCAGAGGTAGTTGAAGAGAGAAGGAGAGCTCTTCGCGGGGAAGTAAGTCGTCATGAATATTACAGACATTATACAAGCAAACTTTTTCCCTCCCCTTGCATATACACACCCACAGACATTTATATGTGCCCCCAACTCAAACCCTCTGCCACACTTTATTTTCTTCTTCTTCTTCTTTTTCTTCTTCTGCGGTAATGTCGCGTCGTCGTCGTCGTCGTCATCATCGTAGCCGTGGCACACGCAACGCGAGTATAACCGATCGGTTGTTCGCGCGAGAAGGCCGTTCCGTGCGACAAGTAAGAGAGTATAGTAACTCCACCGTTGTCGTCATCGAAGTGGCGCGCATCAACGACTGTACATGTCATCTTTTCCACCTCTATGATCCACTGGGAGTGCAAATTGTCGTGTTCGGATCTCTCTCGGAGAAACCGGTTTTTCTTTTCTTGCGCTGGAAGCAACAGAGATCTTTTCCTCTCTCTCTCTCTCTCTCTCTCTCTCACTTTTTTTGCACAGAAAAGCAATTACGCACGTAGCACGTATCACTTCACTTACGGGCACGCGTCTCTCCATCTCCCTCTCTCTTTTTCTCTCTCTATTCTTTCCTTATTTCTTTCCTTGCTGCTGCTGCTGCTGCTGCTGCTGCTGCTGCTCCGAAGTGCATACTGCAGTATAGTACTTGCAAACTGAATGTGTATGCTTGTATTGCTGCAATTGGAAGAGAGTAGGGCCGGGGAAAAAACTGTACTCTCCGGGCGAATCACTCTTACGTCTGATTAGCTTCAATTATCTGAGGAAAGGGGAGGGGGGGGGAAGAGATTCAAGAAAAAAAGAGGCAGAGGGAGTCGAGGTTGTAGCTACACTCACACGAGGTTTACGCTTACGGTCGGCCCGCTTCGCACGCGCTTTGTTTACCTAATTACTTTCCTTACTCACTCACTCACTTACTTACTTACTTACTTACTTACTCGTATGTAATTCTAAGTGTAGCAGCAATTCCGAGCTTCTTTTGCTTTATATGCTACCACGTTTGAGCACATTGCAGATGGCAATTTAGAGGGCTGGCATGTAGGTGGCTATACATACATAAATGGACGAATAACGGAGTGAAAAATCTCGACCTGGTCACTTTTGCAAGCTCCCCCTCCCCTTTAAACCTTCCCTTCAGCTTTGCGTGCTGCTGTGTGTTGCAGCTCTGTGTGTGAATGACGGGAGAAAAACTTTTCCAATGAAACTGCGCTGCCGGAATATAGATTTGAGAAGGCAAATATTTTTAGATAATGAACATGCATATCTATATATGTATACGCGTGTGTATATGTGTAAGCGTAATTATAGCTTTCCTATACCGGTAGATGTATACATATACGTATGAACAACCAACTATACTCTCTGCTCGATTTTATACACACGCAAATATAGTTTCACTTGAAATATTTAAAATGTAATATTTTAATGACACGTCACTTTTCTCGTTTGCTTGTCTCGTGTAAGGGTTATTTATTTTTTTTTTTTTAAATAAAAAAAAGAAAAGAAAAAGAAATATAAAAGAAGAGAAAATATAAAAGTTTTAACCACGCTAATACGGATAAAAACTTTAAAAAAGAATATAAAATATTTGATAGGGTATTATTAAGTTTGATAATATTGTTGCCATAATTTTTTAAATTTTCAGTATTTTTAAATTTTAGTTGATCTTTATTGATAAATTATCAACATTTTTTTGTAAAATTAAAAAACAAATATATTCTGTATCTGTTGGCAATCTGGAACCAATAAACAAATAATAAACAACGTTTGCTCAATTTTTTTTTTATATTCGCGCTTATGTAACAAAGTAATAGAAGCAGGCGTAAGATTAGCAATAGTATTTCGCTAATCAAGAGTCTTATTGTCTTTCATTAAGACGCTTTATTTTACCGTTGGAATAAATCCATATAATATCAGAGGGAACTGCATTCCACATACGTTTACTCGCAACTTTGTATAATATCGCATATATGCTGTATCACATTAAAACACATATAGCTGTTGTATTAATTATTGTTCTTTTTTTTTAATATTTTTTTTTTTTCTAAGCAAAGCCTTATCCACGTGATAATCTTCAATTTAAAAGCCGCAAATTTGCTAACAATGACGGGATGCATCCACGACGTGTATGTAAATATATTCATATATAGACTCGAGCCTATATTAAAAACGCAGGCTTTGTATACAAAAGTCTCGTTTATATCTGGCCATCCAAAAAACAGTCGTGCCAAATTTCTGTCACTCCCGCCAAGTGATCATTTCGCTTTGCAATAACAAATGAATTTGTTTCATATCGACTGAAACACTTTATTTATTTTGTTCTTATCTACCTTTGATCCTCCACTTTTGATTTCCATGTCGCGCGACACGAAAATTAAAAAAAAAAAAAAAAAAAGATAAAAAGAAAAGAAAAAAATGCCAAGAAAAATATACGGTAAAATAAAAAAAAAGTGAGTGCACTCGCAAATCAGAAGCCGCATCGGTGATACGGATATAATAAGCAAATCTGCATCGTGCTCCGAGCCGAAAACGTTCTCTTAACCGACCGACAATGTTTCTCCGATTCAATTTTCTAGGCTATCAGAGAGAAAGAGAGTCTCTGGCGTCAGAATACGGAATTAGCGCGGGTATAAATAACTTAGGTGCATTCCGTCCCTCCTCCTCCTCTTCTCGTTCCTTCAGTAAGCGCGCGCGCGCATACACATACATATACATACACACGCGGTGCAAGCATGCTTGAGCTATATCTAGTCGTTTGCGCCGATGAGTGGCAGTTGTAACAGTTGCATACAGAGTTGCAAGCCAACTTGCTTTTCTTCTCCTCCTCCTCACTTCTTCTTCTCTTTGTCATCCGTTAGTGTGTGTGTATGCTATCGCACCCTCTTAATATATTTATAATACGCCTTTCTACGAGGCATTATTTATTGCGAGCCAGACTCAATTAAGTTGGCCGACCGAATAATATGTAACGTGGATGTATATTTGCTAAATTTATATTTTTCAAAGCTCAGCCTCCCCCCCCCCCTCCTCCTACTCCTCCCTGGCTCTGAATGAGCTGACATTCAAATTAGCTTAATCTCGAACAATCGTAATTATCGTAGATTTTGATTTTGACGTGTTTGACGAATCGGATTTTATTCAGATTAGAAATTAATTACCTTTTGAAACTAGCTCAGTTAAAACATTGTTGAGATTCTATTTTTATATCCTGCTGAATTCGATTTTTTTTGCGAATAAGGAGATTATCGATTGGCTGATACAAAAATAAAAAAAAATTATTTTTAAATATACGAAGTACACTTTTTATGTATTATTTCTTACACACGTGTAGACACGAATACGCGGAAAGAAGTGGTCCTCTTTGAAATTTTCAAACTGCTAAATTTACAAGTGAACACGTTTGACAAATAGAAAACTGTTTTTCACTTATCTAACCCGAGAGACGCACAGACATAAAAGGTTACATAAGCTTGACGATGAGCTTTATTACAAATCATAATATACAACATCAGCTATATTCGCTACTTAAAGTAAATAAAAATAACTTATGCTGCAGTGTATGAATAAGTATTTTACTATGCATACAAACTAGCACATTTCTAATAGATATGATATATCGACGATAGTTTGAAAAATTTCATAATACAGATATTTTCTAAACTCTTATTATCCTGGCATATATTTAACGTCTTTGAAATGACACACATGTCTTGGGGCAAAAACTATTGTACAAAAAAAAAAAAAAAAAAAAAAAAAAAAAAAAAAAAACAATAATAAAAAAAAAAAAAAAACAAAAAAAAAAAAAAAAAAAAAAAAAAAAAAAAAAAAAAAAAAAAAAAAAAAAAAAAAAAAATAATTATCAACGTCGCAGATAAAATGTCACAGCAAACGCGTAACTCACTTACAGCTCACGCAATTCTAACAAGAAAATTGGCAATGATCAAATGAGCAGCAAGTGAGCTAGAGAAAGAGATAGAGAGCCGTGCGTTTGCGTAATCCCAAAAGATCTTAAGAGAGCGCATATAAGTGAGATCCAACACACACATACACACAAACACATAGATACGTATCTATATCGGACGATCCGCGAAGTAACGATGATCATTGAAAAAGGAAAAGCAATGATGAGAAGTGCGCGTGGCAGTTGCACCGTCGACTTACGATCTTGCACTATGCACTACGGACGCAGCGTCGATGCCAACTTTTACTATACACTTATTTTATGCATATATCCTTTCTTTCCTGCATCTTCGTCGTTTGTATTTGTCGATCGCTTCAGATCGGTATTTTTTTTTTTTTTTTTTTTTTTTTTTTTATGGCAAAGTTGGGCAAGGATGAGAAGGAAGGACGAGTGGGTGGAGAAATAGGGACATAAAATGGCTATCCTGCACAGCTCAAAGACATATAACAGCCAACTGGACTTATATATATATACGTTTTACCGGTTGCCGAGCGAGTATAAGCAAGCGAGCAAACATCTTTTACGATATGTAAAACCAAGCCAAGCGAGCATTGTGAGAAGAGAAAAAGAAAAAAAAAGAGAGAGAGAGAGCCAGCAGCGCTACTACTCGTAAAAACTCGTCTTTTAAGACTTTGATGCTGCTGCTGTTAGTCTGAGCTTAAGGAAAAGGGCGAAATATAAACTTTGACGAATAATATATATTAAGAATAAGAAATAATAAGAAATGATATTATACCGGTCACGCTGGACCTTATTCGCGCGAGCTGAAAGTAATATAAAAGTATGTTTGTTTGTATGTGTATGATGCGCGAGCTTGGGTCTAGAGAACATATAAGAGAGCATAAATTCCTTGGCTGACAGATGATAAATTTTCATAACGAAGACGAGAAAAAGCTGTCGTTAAATATTAACCTATAAAAGTATATATTTATCGCTGCGGCTTTGAGACCCCATTGTAAATTGCTTCATTTTAAATGGTCGTAATGGGGCTTCGCTTGAAAAGACTCTCTGACCTGAAGTATAGTAATTGAAAATTTTTTGAAAAGATAAGCGCTTGTGAATGGATTTATAACTCTTGCTGGTGTGTATGTATATGTGTTAGTTCTTCAATGTCATTTTTTGACGTTCCAAATTTTATTCTCAAGCAAATATTGAATACGAATATAGAAGAAAAATAAAATTATAACCGCTTCTATTTTGAAAGCTATAATAATACATTGTAGAATGTAGATGATAATTTAAATTAATAATGGGAGTATTTAAAAAAATACTTATTACAAAATATCGTGATAAAATCTTTGACGCTCAACAAATTAAAATCATCTATTTGCAAATCCAGATCGACGTTTGAAGAAAAAAAAAAATCTATCAGCTATCACGTTGACAGTCGTGTAATCTACAACATTGCACGTTTAGCGAGTTTCTATAAAGATATATAATTTAAAAAATATTAAATTCTAGGAAAAAAAAATTTTAAATTATCGTTGACGCTCTGCCGTGTCACGTAGAATCAATAATTTATTTGAGAAGGACGTGACAAACATAAGTGTACATTGTCTTAAGAGCCCTCTGCTATCGTGTAAATCTCTTCCTCCTTCAACGTGTGAATGAAACAACAGTGATACCAGTTACACCTATAATTTTTAATTCCATCATCCATCAGTCGTCAGTGGTATTGTTTGAAAAGATCAAAACTTATTTTTGCCGCACCTGCTGCTAATTGCATACCATGATTTTACGGATATGACGAGTTTTTCCTCCATTACACTATAGTTGAGAAAAGTCTAAGCACCTTTTTTTAGGTGACGCTCACTCGCGGCTCGGTAGAACAGAAAAAAAATAACACGTGCAATTATGCCGTGCGCGACAGTCGTATATACGAGTGTATGAGTACTACTTTTCGCGATAACGTCACTTTTGACATACAATTTTTTTTTCTTCTTATCCGCGAGAACAAAAAAAAAGCTCGACTCTTTCGAGACACGTGCGCAATAAATAAATAAAGAAAAAATAGCTCTATAAGCGTTTTAAGCGAGTGCGCGTAAAATCCGTTTCGGTGCGAAAAAGCCGAACGCGACAAGAAGTCACACGCGTATTATTAATATAAAACTAATAATTAAATGTATAGCGGCAACGTGTTAGTATACGTATATGCGAGAATGTAAGAAAACCCGATTTAAATTTTTCATTAAGCAAGTAATGAATATCAGAATATGTGCGAGTGTGTGTGTGAGAGAGGCCGTCGGGATTACTTGATTAATATAAAACTGCCGCTTCGCGCGCCGGAAAGGCTTAAACAATTAAAGGCGCATTTATTAATAGTAGTCGTCATACATACATTTACGATTTATTTTTGCTTATAGCTACTTTATTCTGCAGCGGCATCAAACACACACACACACACAGACACATACACACATATCACACATATATCACAAGCATGCGTTTGCAGCTCGCGTTAAAAGCTTGCGCTAAATAATGCTCCCTCCCTCCCGGCCTCTCCCACCCTCTACGTCTAGAACTCATATTAAAACTGTCCGTCAATCTTTCATGAATATTTCCTCAAATGCCTGCTCATCCTCCTCCTCCTCCTCCTACTCCTACTCCTCGCGCACTCGTCCACACGTAACTGGCAATTAATTTTTAATCTCTTTTACCCTCAACCTCTCGCCGACTTTTTTTTCTTTCTCTCTCCGAGCAGCAACACCAGCACCATCACCCGGTAATTCAATGACCTGCCAGCAACTAACCGTCTACAAATCTTCGAACGGTATTCCTAAAAAGTACAAAATGTATCCTGTGTAAGAGGCAGTGTATATAGCAGGATATATCTGTGAAAACGGTATACAATGTCGACGACCGCAGATGTATATATCTATCACGCTTTATGATATATAACGCACACACCAATGCCTATAGAAGAGAGTTCGAATGACCCATTCTCCCTCTTTGTCCCTCTTTCTGCTTGTAGAGCTTGTAATGCAACTCGAAGAGAGCTACGTTGTCTCGGAGGCTTGCGTAATCGCGCTTGCGCCCTACTGCCAGCCGGAAGTTGGATGCAAAGGGCGCGTGACACGTGTGTCCCTCCCTCGCTTGCATAGGCTGACATAGAAAGAGTACCACCGCAGCACCGCGTGCGGCCAGCCCCTCGCGGCTCTCCAGCCCCTTCCGTTACTCGCGATCTATATACGCGTACGCACACACGAGACCCACGCCCGGGACATCGATGCGCGCCGAAACACGATGCTCCCTGCAAGCGATGCGGCACACAAGCTTTCGCTACCTCTTTTCCACCTCACCCACCCCTTTCCTCTTTTATCCTCCTCTCAAGTATCTCGGTGTCCGGCTGCCTTTATGTGCTACCCCACACGCTGTTCCCGTTACCTCCCTCCCTCACTCTAAACTCTTCTTTTTCCCCCCCTTTTTTTGTCTTTTGATCACATTGCCAATCGACAGATTTGTTAAACAAATCGGAGCTACAATTCGGAAGCCATAGTCTCTGTGAATTTTTGGTGGTGCATGAGAGAACTGGGCGATGTGAGAGGCCGAAGATCGGATTTTCGGGTTTCGATCACTCTGCGCGTTTGTGTGTGTGTTTGTAGTGCTCGAATTCATTTTTGGCAAATTACGTAAATTAATACGGTACACACACGACTTATGATGCTCTTTAAATTACACCTGCCCTTTCTTCTACTTTTTTTAAGTCAATCAATTTTTTTTTTTTTCATTTTGTTGTTTGACGAAGAAATACAAGTGGCAGTTCAGTCATGAGGTATGCAAGTATACATATAACACTCGGGCAGTGGAAGATCAATTAACGTTTAATTGAAACTTTCTCGCATCAGGATGCGAGCAAAGATATCTGTTCAAAGTATTTTTAATTTGATTACTTGTCCTTGCGATCGGTTAGTATATTAACCGACAAAAATGAACACTGATTTGCGGAAAATTAAAATGTCTGCGCTTTTGGGTCGCAGTAGGATCACATTGCAATAATGGTGGTGGAGGATAATATATCAGTTTGGATACCGCTTATAAACGTTCAGAAATAAATGTAAGTCAGGGGGGATGGCAAACTTTAATTGGCGCGCCACAAGTCGTTTTCTGCCGCCCCCCCTACTCTTGCTGCATTCGACACCGTTAGGAGCAGCGTTACTTACATATGCACTCGGTTGTCCGATTATTTTTGGGTTTTTTAAACCGAAGTTATTATAATTCATCCTGTTGTATTTATTTTCTTACATTTCGTTTGACACACAGGAGAAATTTCACGTTACACTTAAAAGAGACTTAATCGTTGTATGAAATCAAAAAGATTCGAAGAGATGAAAAAAAAAATGAGAATAATTCAGCATAACCCGAGCGCAACACAAACAACAGATCAAGTAAGATTCGATTTTAAAAGCAAGGAAGTTATTGCTGCAATGGTCAACCGCAGTGTAATAGTCTACGGAATTGGAAGCGAAGGACAATGCACACTTAGGGCCTTGGTACAGGTGTTGCTTTCAAGATTTGCTCACGATACATACGAAGCCATAGTAATATACTTGTGGGATTGCCTCAAAATAGCCTCTTCTTTTAAATTTTTTTTTTTTAAGAGATGTACTACAGATATTTTATTATAAAATTAAATATAGATTGTATAAAATCGAGTTGAATATAGATATATATTTTGTCTCCATGCTCCATTCATTACGTAAATTTTTGTGTAGTTTGAAAGTAGAGTAGGATTTCGTATGTGCGTTAATCGAAAAAAATGTAATCAAACAATATCCACAAAATTTTGAAGAGTGTAAAGTACCATTGCTGGTGATGAATCGATAATATATCTAATGTTGAAGCACAGCGCAAAAAGAGTTATATGTATTCGTAATAATATAGTAATATTAAATAAAAAAGCACGCGTTAAATGTTTTAGGGGAACAAAAAATTAAAGTAACGACACTTTATAAAAAAGTTAAAGCTGCGATGGCACCGAATAATCATGCCAGATCAGTTGAGAATATTGTACAGGCATCTTGCGTCAGGCCCTCGGATTTGGAACTCTTCACAGCGGCAACGAGCGATCACTTTGCCGAAATCGGTAAGGAATGGCAGCTTTCTGTTCCAATATTTTTATAAAGCTTATGGATCCTTTGAAATGTCATGGCACCATTCAATTTTCATATTCAAATTATAAAAAATAGATAATAGTATATATTGACACGTATGGGTATGAGTCAGTTGTTTTTGTTTCAGCGTCGAGGGGGTTTTTTTCCTGAGCGAAGTGAGGAAAAAAATGCCTCAACGCTAAAAAATGACTTTACCACCAGTGTCGAACGATATTTTATTCCCAGGGAGCCTAAAAATCATTTCAAAGATGCGGTTTTTTAGGCTAGAGGGAATAAAAAAATAAAAACATTTTTTTCTATTTTCGTTACAGGGTTAAAGCAGGATGAAAATTTGATAAACTCAAGCTTTCGAATTATAAGAAGATTAGGTTATTCAACGGATGCGTTATCCTTAATTTACGTTATTTTAAAGTATTCTAAGAAAGACATGAATTCAGTTATAAAGCGTTTAATGGAAGGTAATAGTTCAACATTTAACAAGTTTGTTCATTCACATAAAAATAATTTCAAATTTTCGAATAAATAATATTGTCTATCCTTATTTCAGTGGACAAAAAAGTTAAAGAATCGACATTATACAAAATTTTAAAAGCTGGTATCGCACCAATTCACGCCGAATCAGTAGCAAATATTGTTCAAGCACCTTGCGTCACGTCCCCGGATTTAGAACTATTTTCTTCACCTGCAAGCGCTCACTTCCCGACCACAAAAGGACTCAATCCGGAAAGTCCTCCAAAACGGCCGTCGTCAGATCCTGGTAAGCAATCATTTTTTCGTCGCCCACCTCCTCTCTGGATCAATTGACTTTTCCATACAACATAATATTATATGATATATGCATACTAATAATTTTAACTTAGGAATAGTGACGCCACCCACGACAACTGGACTCAGCTTGTTCTCTTACTCGCCCGTAATGAACGCAAAAGTACCTACGAGCCCAGTCAATTCTCTCCAGAAATCGTTCTCATATCCTGGTAAGCCAAACAATTGTGATACTTTGATCGTGCAGTAAGTCACCGAAAAAGCAAAGCTTTTCAATATGGATAAATATTTGACATTTGGGTCGGTTGGCAGGTGTAGCGTCCTTGCCATCGACGGCTTGTCCAGAATTGTTCCCGTACCCCCTGGGCAGTTACGCGATGGCAGCTAAGGTGCCTCCCAGTCCGTCCAGCCCACGCGAGAGACCGTCTTCATACCCCGGTAAGAAGCATAGCAGCTCCAACCAAGCATTTATAGCTAGGCTGCTTTGCACGCAAAACATCGAGAGTCAACAAGACAATTGGTCTTCTTTCATGTGCGCCAGGCATAGCCTCGCCTCCGACAGCAGCCGGCTTCATCTTTCCCGGTTGGGAGCAGACCATAGCCAGCTACGCGCTGAGGACGCCGATGATGGCAGGTGCGGTAGGCTTGAATCCAGTCAACAACTCCCTCGAGGACGCGAGCCTGTCCTACTCAGTAAATAAACAACAGCAACAGCAGCAGCAGCAAATTAGCAGTGGTGCTGTAGGCGCTGGTACTGGTGGTGGAAAGGCTTCACCTAGTCTAGGCCTTCCGCCTCCCTGGCACTGCTCCCGCGCGGGGATCGCGCCCTCACCGTCGCTGACTACTGGAGCTGCTGGTGCCCTGAGGTTTCATCCTTACTTCGTTGGCACGTCACCCGCGGTGGCTGGTGGTGGTGGTGCTGGTGGCAAAGTGTCCAGCAGCAGCAGTCCGGTCAGTCCTGCTAGTCCCCGGCCCTGCTCGTATCCCGGTAAGGAGAGCTGCTGCCCAACCTCGGCTCCTTGTATATCCCTTATTCCGTTGATTGGTTACAACCTTTTTAAGGGCCAACTACTACTTCATTGCGCAGGAATGGCCTCGTCCTCGCCGCCGGCATCAGCGGACAGCCTAGGATTCGTTCCTTACGCTCACGGCACCTCTACCTCCGTCAAGGTTGCAAGGCTGTCGTAGAGTTCGACTAGTGTGTTTGCGATGTGTGAGTGTGTTGGTACCATTGAAACGAGTTCTCGCTTGACGCTTCAGGTAAGATCATAATATTGTATATACCTAATTAGCAAATTTTTTCTCTTAACAATTTCTTTTTTTCTTTCCTTTTTTTTTGGATGGTATAAGACTTCAAATTATTTAAACTTTCTATATACTATTCACATTACGTTACATCCTTGCTAAATAAAATTTAATCACGCGAGGTTGGAAACCACGTATCTGTTTATTTTTCTTCAATTTTTCAATAAGTCACCTTTTTAAAGGATAATTATTCGGAGTTAAGTAACTTGTCTGTAGAATGATATTTCTTCACGATTCGATAAAAAGTATTAGACGTGTTTTTTTATATACTTATACCTTCAGATAAACGAGTTTCCCATATGGCTTTTATCAACGTCAGGTTTTCCTGCTACCGCTCACTACTCGAGATTTTACGCGAATATTAAAATAAATCATAGGCCGCAGGAGTCTATACAGTTTTTATGAATTACTAATTTATCAATTTTAACCAGGCTATTTAGTTTCTTTTGATTCGTTATTTTTTCGTGGCTCTATGCTGTTCTTGTTAACGCAGTCGTCATCACATTTGGACAACATAAGCATCGCTAGCTAGTGCAGATTGTCTTAAAAAGAAAACACATGCGCACACATACACGTGTACGCGACTATACTGACAAGTCAGGATTAGATCTTTGCCTATACTTAAGACTTCCAAATACATGTATATAAGTATACACAATATGTTCAGCTGCAGGTCCTGGACGCGCTTTAAAAAGGGCACCGCACTATGTTCTCCTCCTCCTCCTCCTGCTACTCTTCGTCTACCACCGATCCTCGCTACTATTTCATATTTTACGTTTATTTTATGTTCCTTTTCGGAATCGCGCGAGAGCTTTTGGATTTAACTGAGACGGGCGGAGAGTTGCTATTTAAGCGGGAAAGGAGAATGAGATGGAAGGGGGGGGGGGAGGAGTAGTTCAGCTTCCTTTGGCCTTCGTGGAAATCGATGCACGCCCACATTTTGGCATTTACGGTTCTTTGTTAGCGAGTACGACTAATCTTTTTTTTTCTTATTAAAAAAAAGTATTTGTAAGCTACTACGACGACGACTGTGATATTGAAATTCATAGGTGGTTGGTTTAAAGCGTTTGCATCAAGCTCTTAAGTTAAATGAATATTTTATCTTTATTATTTAATATACTAATGTAGTGTTGCAAATACAAATTTTCTTCGTGTATTTAATTTTTAAATGTATCGAAAGATACATCGATAAATGCATTATGATAATGAAGTAATAATATATAAATATACGACTACCTATAGTATAGTTTGCAAATCTGTGCACGTGTATTTGTGCGTATTGTTACATAAGAATGAACATTTTTCCATCTTATTGAGAATGCCGTAATAAAATTTAAGATTGAAAAATAATTCTCAGTTTTTCCTTGAAATACTTGGTTTAATAGGCATTTAAAAGTCTTTGTATTATAGCCATCTTCATAAATCATATTACTTCTGCCCATTCGATTTAAGTGTACGAGTAAACGACAGCTTAAAAAAAAAAGAAGAAGAAAAAAAATTTACAAAATGAAAGTCAACTTCTCTCAGCGCGCTAAAACATATAAAGAACATTAATGAAATGAGCAGCACACGCAAGAGATTAGTTCTCGTTTAAAATCATAAAAACCAGGTATATATATATATATATATATATATATATATATTTCCCGTCGTAGTCTGGGCGTGTCGTTCAAAGTCGTAATCGCGTATATACATATAAATATCCAGCACGCATATATATACGTACACAAGCTATTCTATTAAGCTATAAATTATAAACATATAAATGCTTCTTTTTTTTTCTTCGTTTCATGGTAAAATCGCGAGCCACCCTTTATTCACTTTATATACCCCTTCATTGTTAGATGAAAGTTCATAACATGCAGGAGATCGTTAATTCGAGTGCATTAAATGTATACTAAAAAACAAAAAAAAAAAAACAAAAAAATTTTATTGAAAGAAAACCGTGCAAATAATTCTAATGCTAAGATAAATAAGAGAAACTCGTGTACATATATATATTTTTCTTCCTCACTTATTTTAGCGACTTTTGCGGTGTTATCGGTATGGAGACCGGTAATTTATCCACACTTGCCTATATACGGAAGGAAGTCGGCACTGCTTAAAGACTTTTAAAGTAGCGGACCGTATGCCGGAGTAGATAACGAGTCTTCCGAAAGCGAATTGGTTAAAGACGCGATCGTTGAAAGCTCCTCGACTCGTGTCTGTCTCGCTACCGATAATGTTTTCCGATAACACGTCAACGATTTCTTCTTCTACTCGCTTTATACGACTTTTTCGTCCGATAATCAACGACACCAGCGGATCAGTATTTATTGGTGCGAGTGAGGGTGTGGTCCAAACCAGCTGAAAACATTGTTGAGGCAGGCGTACAATGTAATACTCCCGGAGAGCATTCCTCCTATTAGGATGCTCGGTTATGATAACTACGATGGTTGTGGCGAAAAAGGAGACTGGAAGACACGTTTGAGAAACTGCGTTTAAACGATCTAGATTGTTAGTTAGGATTTTATAATCTGTACCTATAAATAGCCCAGTCTTTCTTGCAGCAGCTGGTGTAGCATAACGAAATAGACTTGGTACAAGATACCGATGCCAATGCGTTTGTGTGTGTGCGTGTTTCATAAAGAATTAAATTTACGATCAACAATGCTAGAGATTTGGCTGATTTTCTTTTTCTATACTCTTGAACGTTGGACCCCTTGAAAATAATTTGTGGATATTAAAACGAGAACTGGGTAATAATGGGATGTTTGAATGCTTGGGATATAATATTATATTCTTTGCCACCTTTTTCTGGCATGTAGTATGCTTTTTGCTTTTGTAAATAAATTAGATGTCAGGTAAAAAGATGTAATGGTGAAAAATTTGCAAATATTTTTTTTTTTTTTTTTTTTTTTGTAAGGGAGTTGAATTGAATTAACAAGATGTATGATATTAGTGGTTAAATTTTATTAAGGATTCTAAAAAGTTTTTATTTTAATTTCATAAAGGATAAATTGAAAATAAGTTCTTTTCGTCATCAAAGCTTTGATAAATGTTGCAGTGTATGCGCTTTTAGTTAGTATTGTTATACTGGATCAAGGAGAGGGATTCGAAATAAACAACTCCAATTTAAAAACACTGAACAAAGTATATATTGAAT
>JAPYZE010001854.1:29763-55047 GCA_030522805.1 Leptomastidea abnormis
TCGCAAGAGAGCGAGCGCGAATTCGAGTACTGGCCAGTGCGACCGAAACGAAGCTGAAATTTGTGCTGACCGCGCGATTTTGCACAGCAACGGAAACCACCGGGTGGTCAAAGAACTCGCGAAGGTGCTTGCGAAATTGCAGGCGTAAACATGCAGCTTTGATTACATTTGTAAATAGCTTCTTTGATCGATTCATTCATTGAGACATATACAACTATAGACAGTTATAAGAAACTATTTTTAAAAATTAGCAATCCAAGAATCTTATTCATTGAAAAACAGTGTTTTAAGTAATACGTAAAAGCAGAAGCAATGTATTAATTGACCAGCTTCCAATATGTTTGACGCATTAATCCCCTCAAGTGTGTATGTGCGCAGGCGAGCAAAGCTTATGCGGTTAGAAAATATCCTTGGACAGTATCCAAAAGCTCTTTCTGAGAGATGCAAGTTACGTATTGAAAGAGAGAAGACCAGTTTCACCCCACAAACCACACACACGTTCTTTCTCCTTCTCCCTATACTCTCGATGTAAAGCTGATCGTCACATTAAATGTTTCCAACTTTACTTGTTTTACTATATCGTGGAATTGCGCGTTTTTAATGTTAAAGATTACAATCGAGATTACTGCTCGTGCAAGGAAATGCACATAAAAGAAGGGCCGTTGAAAAATTTTTTAAAACCACTATCCAGCTGCTGCTGCTGATGCTGATGCTGCTGATGTTGTTGTTGATGTCGCTTATCCGCTTATTTATAATTTTATAAAACAGAGTTTCATAAGGCAGTATAAGCGAGACGAAAATACTTTTATCGGAATAATAAATACCCGAAGGCTCTTTCTTTCTCTCTTCCTCTAGCAAAAGAGGCACGTATACTGTATATAGAGAGAAAGAAAGAGAGAGAGAGAGAGATAGAGAGTCGAGAGTTGCGCCAAGCCTCGGCATGAGATCTCTCGGATTAGTATATTTTACTCTCCCAAGTCATAAAACGTAAATATTTATTTAACTGCCGCGGCCGGTTAACGAGTTCTCTATATCTTTCCACCTCTCTCTCTCTCTCTCTCTCTCTCTCTCACACACACATATGCATATATATAGACAGAGAGACTTTACGTGCATAAAATATATCTTACGCGGGTGCCTCCCCCCTCCCCCATTCGCGATATATTTCAGCATGTACGCGTAGTGTATGCATATATATGCGTGCAACTTTAAACGTTCTCTCTCTCTTTTTTTCTCTCGCAGGCCAATTAAGTCTATTCGCGCGGTGAAGGGACTGTCGGATATATGTATGCATATAATATAAACAGGCCCCGCACGAATCAGAGAAAGAGAGTCTGAGCAGATCCTCTTGCTAAACTTCTTATAGGTATATACGTATACATCACAATTTCATCCCCATCAATGAAGATATCACTCTCCTTGCGAATGGCACAGTCTCTCGTCTCCGTTTTGTATCTGTCCTCACTCGCGTTTTCTGCATCATCATCTGCTCACCTCCTCCTCTCATCTGCATCGCTCATTTGCAAGGAGTTCTTACGTCAGAACGGCAAATATCTCCTCTATACCAAATTGCAAATACATATACGTAGTCTATAAACATGTATTCAAAATCCATAGGATACAAAGTGCGCACAGGCACGCGCAACTTATATTTATATACCAAATGGTATATATGTATATAATGAGAGCGAAGAGCTTATTCGTTGAGCCAACGCATATATAATTATGGTTACATGTATACAAGTAAACGGCAGTACATCAGAAGTTTGCAGGGTACAATATGAGGTGACTGCTGTGCTTCTCCTTTCCCTTTACCACCACCACCAGCATCTCCTCTTTCTCCTTCACTCGCCCCTTCTCTTTACCATCGCGGGGAGGGACTTAACGACACCTGCGTCGTAAACGCTGCTAGAGCAACCGTACACTACTTCTTTACGGGCGCCCCTCTCCCCCCACACTTTACTCATCCCTCTGCTTATCTGCATTTCCCGTTTTTCTCGCCCCTCTCTATAGAAAAAGTCATTCTACCCTCCTTCTCCTCCTTCCTTCTTCCCTCCTTCCTTCCTTTTTTGCTCCTTTCTCTAGCTCTCGGTATATGTACACACCGTTGCGCCGCGTTAAGACTCTATCTCTATCGCAATACTTATAATATACCTGCGCACGCGCTCCTTATTTCTTTTTTTTTTCTTCTTCTTCTTCTTCTTCTTCTTCTTCTTCTTCTTCTTCGACTTGTCGCCGCAAACGCGGGACTCGCAAGGCCTAGACCTTCGCTTATTTTCAGCGGGAAGTGACGCGAGTGTCGGGAAGACGTAAACTTTTACATTTTACGATCTACGCGGCCATAAGGAACTGAAGTTGAAATGAGACTATACTCTGCCACCGCAGCCGCCGTCGCGTCGCCTGTTCCAAGCGCTCCAACCCCTCCTCCCTCTTCTTTCATCTTGACACTCTTTTGAACGAGTTAACTTACATTTGCTTATATTTCCACTGTTTATCTCCGGATGAGCTTTAAATCAGTTTTCATGACTTGAGTATTCGAGATTATTTGGAAGAAAAAAAAGGGGGTAAAAAAAATAATGCTTTCCTAATGATAACAATAAGCTGTTGGAAATATTGTTCAATGTAATTTTTCGAATGATTTGTATATAATAAGTATAATTTATATCTATACCTATACACAACCGTACACTTTAATCATTTAACAAATTTGTAAGCAGGTTGATAAATCTAAGAGTAAATATTTATTTTTATTGACGTAGGTATATCCTGACAAAACACTAGTATCCTATACATCCCTCTGATATTATGCGGGATTCGTAAGGTCGGGCCCGAGCACCGACAATTACAAGCAAGCACCGCGAGTAAGATATAGGAGGTATATATTATATAGAGAACGCGTTAATGTACACCTGCCTCCTCCTCCCTACCACCCTCACGCACGTTCTTGCACTTTAATTAATTTTTACCGTATCTCAAGAAAAAAAGAAAGAAAGAAAGAAAGAAGGAAAGAAAATAAAGGAAGAGAGCTCTACAAACTTATGCACATTTATATAGGTATACCTATACATAGCAGCGGTAATTAAAAAAAAAAATGCTCTTATACCACGCGAGCGCATGCGCATCTTTAGACTTATTTCTGTATAGAGTATGAGCCATTTGCGCGGGTTTGTTTCTCCTACCTATTGTTCTACGACTTTTGATGCTTCTTACGCGCAGCGTATAAGGGACTTATACTTATGTATATATATGTATGTTCTTCCAAGTTTTTAAAACGACCTGCCTGAGCCCGACTTTTTTCTTTTTTTCTTTTTAAAGTTTTGCACTGCTGGTAGCTGCTGCTTTTGCTGCTATATATGCAACGGGTTAAGCTATTATCGAGAGGATCTGGTTTATGCGCGGCCATAGCGCAGTCCGGAGGACTTTAGTACTTTCTATAACCGCACCTCTTTCAACCTACAATTAAAGCCCCATAAAAGCACGTCGTCGTTTTACCCTATACTGCTTCGTCCTCCCTCATTTTTCTCTCGCTTTCTTACCCACTACTTCGTTTATTTAAGAGCCGCAAAAAAATTTGCCATATTGCATTTTTAATGAAACACATACTTGGCTCTCGGTGGCTAAAAAGGAAACCATTGAGGGCTTTCCGCTTAGAAAGAGGTCGAACTCCAAGCTGCTCTTTCTTTCTTTCTTTTTTTGCTTCCTCATTTTTATTCGATTTCTCCAAATTCCAAACGACAAACATCTGTAGCTCTCGAATATGGATTTCTTCTTCCCTTTCGCAAGCTCATTAGATCATATAATAATAACCTCGAATATTTTATGTTTGCCACAAAAACATACTTACAGCTGAGCAATCTTGTTAGCAACAACAAACTTTCAAAAGTAACCGATCTCAAACAATGAAAAAAATAGCTTAACCTTTCGTTGTAATTTATTCACGGACCTCAGAAAATAAGAAGAAGAAGTAAAAGAAGAAAATGAGCGTAGAGTCGCAATCGGCAAATAAATCGTACGAGCGACCAACGTACCTTTTCGCGGTTTCCTTTTTATACTCTCGCGTTGACCACGGCAGCAGGGCCTTTTAATCGGCATGACATTTACGAGTTAAAATACAGGAGGAGGAGGAAGAGGAAGGTAAGGGGTAGGTATATAGTTACTCAGGGGGGGCTCACACGAAGACTCACTGTGCCGCAGCAGTAAAACTCGGGTCGTGGAAAAGAAAAAAAAAATACGAAGCACCGTCTTCCTCCCTTGGGTAGTCTAATGTACGCGCGAGCGCGCGTTAAAGTCATACGCGCGAAAATGCCACGGGGCCTTCCTATGAGTTACGGCACCTGGGCCCAGCGTGCGAACGGCTTTCTCTCTTTCCTTCTTGGTTTTGCCCTCGCAGGACTTTTAGTATGTACGCCACGAGCTTATAACGCGTTAGCATCAGCAGCAGCAACAACAACCCTGTGGGAATGCGTTTACTCTGTCTTAATGAAAGGGCTTGGGTGATGCAAGTATGTATAAGTACAAGAAATTGTAGGAGCAGCGGGTTTTTATATGTGTGTTCCGTGTTTGTGTGCGTGTGTGTGTTGTACCGGACGCGGGGGGCCCGCAAGCTACTTTCGAAAAGAGATGAGTGGTGTATGAACACACCGCACATACAGTATATGTATATATACTTAACAGCAAATGTCACGTGTTCGCTAATAGGGCTTTCGTTTGCCTCTTCGTCATTGTCTTCGCTATGATGGAGCTTGGAGCTGTTATTTTAAAGTTGCGGTTTTTAGCATATACATAGTGATGATGATGCCTGGGTGCAGTATTTTTTTTTTCTTGAAATGAAGTGTCGTGAATGTCAGCTTCTGATATACTTGCAAGTATAACGAGTTTTCTGAGTACACGAGTTTAATAAAAAAAAGAAAGTGAAAAAAGGACAGTCAAAAGGGTTTAATTTTTTTATTTTTTATTTTTCGCTATAAACGCATCGTTTGATAGAAAATATTCAAGACTTGAAAAGCTGTACGTAAATAACAAATATTTATTGGACAAGCTCTTTTTCTGAGTTTGAAAATTTTACGGCTGCTAAAAACGTATTGTAAATCACCTGATTTAATCCTACCGATTACGCGAGTAAAAAAGTATATGCATAAAATTGAATCTGTATAAAGACCAAAATTTTACGACTTTTAATAAAATTTTACTGAAAGCGACGTAGCAGCCCTTCTTTTTTTTTCTGTATCAACCGCTTAAAGTCACACATCATTGTAAAGTAACTCATTTCGCGAATAAGCGAGAGTACATACATACATACATACATGCAGGAGGATATAAATATTTTTTCGATTATTAATAAAAATCTTTCACAGGTAAATTCTCAGTAAGAATAACGACGCAGAGATCGAGTAGCTCTTTTAATTCTTAATTGTTAATTCAATGCTATTACGCTGCAAGCGCTAATGTGTATAATAACATTCCTTTCACTTGTAACAGCTCGGGGCAATGTTTCTTTGCAATATAAATCCCCCCCTTTTTACCATATTCCTCTATGTAATAATGTTGTTTTTTAAGAGTTTCCCCTCTTTATCCCCTTTACCTGCAATTACTTGATAGCGTATAGAGTGAATTGGCTCCTAGCAAAGCCAACACTGCACGCTACTTTCGAATCCTCAAATATGTATCTGTACATAAGTACCGACTAAACATGTTTGCAAATTGCCAGACGCGCGCGTAAGATCTATTTCGTTAAAGTTATTGAATAACCACAGCTTTTTATATCAAACTGTATATAATCAAACTGTATAGATTGTGCAGATTTTTGAGAACCAAAGGCTTTGAGAGTTTAAAGCGTATGAAATTTTAATGTTTGGATTTTAGTAATCGTTAATAATTTTTCTGTTAATTAACTAGGTAAGAGTCTAATTTTTTAAAAACATTAATAACCCTCACGATAATGTGTGTAAGATACCATTGTGAAATCAAAATTCGTATGCTAAAGATTTAAGCTACGCTTTTCTTCAACAAACTTTTCATGATTAATAAATTAATTTTATTTATAAGCCATATTTGTGCTTGCAAACTCAACAAGTATGATCACCTGCTTACTATATTCACTAATTTCTAAACTTAAAAAAATATTAGTGTAAGTAGACGTTTCCAAAAAGCTTAGATAGATGAAATAAAAAAAATGAGAAAATCGGCATCATCCTTGTCGCACTCCTTCGGTATACACCCAGCACCAGATACTCACTCGAGAACTTTTATGCCCTCCTCTTGCGGTCGACCGCGCAGAGATTTTACGAGCTCACGCACCCGCAAGCACTAGTTTCGAGGGTTGAAAAACGATATATAAGAGCAAGATAAGTCAGTGAGGGTGTAAAAGAAAAAGAAAGAAAAGAGAGAGAGAGTGAGAGTTGAAAGAGTAGTTTGTGGAAGAGGAAGCCGCGAAGCACTTTAGTTGAGAGACGATAAACCGGCAGGCGAACGCACGTATACATACACACCTACCGATGCTCGTTTTCTTTTTAGCAGCCTGCTTATATACATTCCGTTCGAGCTTGCGCGCTATAACAGAGAGAGAGCTTGCGAACGGGATCGTTTATGACTTTGTGCAAGTACCTCTACTCTTGGGGTAGAGTAGGGGTGCAACTTAAAAGGAACTCGATAGAGAAAGAGAGAGTTGCATTTAGAGGACCGAGTCTGCGTTTCTTTTGGCAGATAATCTTGCTTTATTTCCTTGAAAAAGCTCAGAGGATGTCCCTTAGATTAGGGCCAAAAAATATCTCATTATTCTTTCGACAAGCGTTACCTTGAATCTACGTTACAACAATTTTTTTCTCGAAACACTGGTATCATACGCATACTTGTATATATTCAGCCTAGAGCAAAATGATATTTTTCTTCGTTCTTTTTTATTTCCAGTTACTCTTCGTGCTCGTGAGAATGAACGATCCGTAAGAGATCCTTACGTACACTGTACGTATGTTACCTATATGCTTCTGTATGCCGAGCGGCTGCTTTTGCCGCCACTACAGATAGCGTATAATATAGTTTCACGCTCTCCCACGCGCTCATTGCGATTTTCAATGTTATATACTCACATATAACCTGTGTGGTAGATTCGTAAGAGCTAGTGCGTGGATTATTAAAGTGTTGCATCCGCGTGGCAATTTTAACCTGCCGATTACAAGGAAAAAGAAAAAAACAAAACAAAACAAAACGAGAAAGAGATAGCGATTTTGTTGAATTCGTAAAAAGATACTGGTGGAGATGTGTATTATAATGTACATACGTTACATGCAGGAATCATCAAACAGTTTTATACTGTTAATCGGTATATGTAAGTAGTTCCTAATAACTACAGCGTGAACTGATATTTTGCGCGCTATGTATTTACGTAAAATAGTTCGTGCAAAATGTGGGGTGTATTCGATTCTTTTTTTCTTTTCAATACCATATAAGTGAGCAATAAAAATGTATTTTTTCATAATTATTGCCATTCTTGGTGTAATAATAGCTGATTCCGTTCGACATCGACTCTTAATCTCTTTATATAATATTTTTCTATATAATTCCCATACCAATAACACAATAGTATTATCAAACATACTGGAAAAACAAATAAAAAAAAAAATACACACTCTTGGAATCCGTTAATAAAAATATCAACTTCTATCCACATGGTTCACGCATGACGTTTGCAGCTAATATAAAATATATCTTGGTGTTAATAGCTTTATATTATAGATATGTATATCGATAGGAAGAGCAGCTGAGCTTATATTTATAAGAGGCACAAGCAGAAGAGGCTCATGCCTCTCGCATCTTCGTTTATCGGTCTAACTTATTTTACGAGCGTAAAAAGAAGAAGAAGAAGAAGAAGAAGAAGAAGAAGAAGAAGAAGAAGAAGAAGGAAAAAGGTGCGGCAGAGGGTAAAGAGGTAGTAAAAGAGCAGACGCGGTCTCGCATTTCTTTACGCATCACGGCAGGCTCTCAACTTATCGATGCGATCCAGAGACACTCTGTGGTGGATAGGTTGCGATCGTGTTTATTATATGGATGACTCTCATCTGAGCATTGGATATTTTCTCTGTTTAAGAGGGGGGGAGGGAGGGAGGGACACTCATAATAGACATTACGCTCAGCAGTGTGAAAATCTTCTTCGCGATCGGGAAGAAAAACTGTTAGCCGAGTTAGTGGCGTAGTTTATTTATTTGACGTGCTTTAAGAGACAGAGAGAGAAAGCTAAGCTGTATATTTAACAACACGAAGCAGACTAACGCTAGTTCATTTAACCGAGTGCAATTTTCAATTCGATTGCAAGCAGGGCGTATAGAATTAATCGGAAGTATATTTACCTTAAGCAAAGAGGGGCATGACCGTTATTTAAGAAGATGTATCGTAAGGAGTTGGGAAAACGCGAGCTTTCTTCACTTTCAATTTAATTTACAAGACATACGTTTTAAGAGAAAAAGCTGTACTTGCGCAGGGACAATTTATTAGATATTCGTATATGCTTACACGTTCTCCTTAATGATCTTTCTCGTTGACATCGTCAATGTAGATTTGTCGACATTTTATTTACGAGTACACAACTCGTATATACGATTCATTGAAAATATCAAAGTTATCACTTCCGCTTTCCTGGCACATTAGTGAAATATAATTTTTACGAGATTTTTTTTATAACCTGACCGGAAGAGAAAGAAAGAGAGTTTCACGATTTACATACCTGTGCTTGAAGTAGGTATACCATTGGAAATACAGGCTTTGGCTCTTTTTATGTATGTTTAAAAAAATCTACGATCCTGTCGGCTACTTGTAATAAAGATATGCAAGCTCCTTGCTGTATTATATACTTATGTTTATCTCGATAAACTACTTTTCAGTATCAGGTTAATAAACCTATAAAATGCCAACGTGCAACCTTACGAAAGATATTGGAAAATTTTAAGATATTTGGTGCTAGATATTATTTGAGACTAAAACTTTAAAGTGTTTAACGTAATATAAGTTTAAATAGTATTGTGATAATAAGAACTATAAATCAGATTCTATTGTCAAAGTAGATGGAGTTGCTACATTATTTTCGTAAAAATATGAATTTTGTTAACTTGGAGAAAAAAAATTACTCTTTCAAACTAGCAAATTAAAAAAATACTCTTGAATAATCAGCACGTACCACCAGTTGCCCACAAGTATGGAGAGAAGACTGTAACAAAGAAGATATAAAATAAAAAAAAATAATTAAAAACAAGAAATACTCAAGCAAGAGCTGAAGAAGAGAGAATTTCAGTGTGATGAGCGCGCGTATAGGTAGTGGACATCGGTCCAGCATCAGGAGCAGCAGCAGCAGCAGTGAGAGCGGGGGTAGTTGTAAATCATATTTTTACGAGGCAGTCCATGGTCGATCCGAGTATCGCAGAGAAGGCCAGTGCGGGAATATGACGCAGCAGTGGCAAGAGTATAGGTATACGTGAAAAAAAAAGCTTCTTTTCTTCGGCATCGCTATAATGTAACGTATACAAACGCCACGTGAAGAAAAGAGATGCGAGGCGGCGATCCTTTTTTCCTTCCCTCCCTTTCTCTCTCACTATTTCTCTTGCAGACACATCGATTAGGCTTTTATGACTTTGTAATTATTGGACGCTTACTTTGAGAGACTCGAGTCGTATATATAGAGAGAAAGGAGAGAAAGATTAAAAATAAAGCGTGTGTGCAGAGGCAAAGTCTCGTGAAAGTTTGTCTTCTGAGATGGATAGGCGAATTGAGAGAAGGGTAGTATTGTTGCTTTGACCTTAATATTTTTGTAAATGAAGTTTGTATCATTGGAATGATTAAAATATAAATTTCAATTGATGTTGCGAGGGAAGAATATAAGGATAACATACTATGTTTTCAATTTTTTACATAAAATTTGTATAGTACTTGCAATTGAAAATATTTTAGTGATCGGTAATTTGCTTATATTATACACAGCCAAGGTAAAAATGGGTATAAATTTTACTTTAAACTTTATATTATTATACTTTCAATTTTTCTTTTTATCGATTCTCAGGTTCGTATATTATAAGACAGAGCTCGAATAAGGAATAAAAAAAAAATATCGATTGTAAAAAGCAAGGCTCTCATTGTTGTCGATCGACTGTTGTGACGTAGGAGAATGTACTTTTTATTTTTTATTTTCCCAAGGTGTTCGCAAAAGCGATATTTCGGTGTGTGTGTGCGTCTTCTTATAGAAACAGGCTATTCAATACGCTCTACTTAAACGCGGGTTATAATAGAAGAGCGCGCAAGTGTACCGCTGCTGCTGCTGCCGCTGCTGTTATTGATGCCGGACACACAGCAGTATAGCCTCGAGAACTGCGCTGGTGGTATTGTCGTTTTCCGGTCGCCCTCGGTATATTTCCGCATAAATGAGTCGTAAAAACGCTTTTCTCAAACTTGTCGCGCGTCTTCCTCTCGCTCTGGCTTTTTTTTCTCTCATTCCTACTGTACCCTCGTAAAACTAGAGCGGAGCGGATTAGAAGAAAAAAAAAAAAAAAAGAAAAAAAAAAAAAGAAACGTGAGAGGGAGGTAAAACTGACCGGTTCCTACAATGAGCGAGGTAGGAAAAAAAAGCAAAGAGCAGCGTTGATCATGTTCTAGAGCATCTCGAGCGAGTGGTCTTTGGCGTCAACTTTGTGAGGGGAGAGAGAGAGAGAGAGGAGGGGGGAGAGAAAGAGACATTTACGAGTGACCCGGTCTTTGTCGATTCACAGCTCGTCCTGTGTATACGTCTCCTCGTGTATATAACGCGAGACGCGGACGGGTCCGCGAGATCAAAAGGGGCGAGAAAGAAGAGACTCGCGCAAGTACCGCCTTGTATATATATAAAATCGAGAAGCCATTGGGAACGACGAAAAATTGGTGAACAATGTGTTGGATGTGCGTGTGTGTGTATATATGACGGACGTGCTGTAAATCAAAGATACACCCGTCAATGCTTTTCTTTTTGCTCCAAGATGCACGACCACCTCCATTGAGGAGCGCGGGAAAAAAAAGAGAAGGAACAAAAAAAAACTCGTTTTATATACCTACATTTTTTATATGCGGCATTTGCAGCTTAGTATTCATCTCGCTTCTTAATATAAGCAGAAAAAATAATCTATACTAGCAATTATCGATGTTCACGGATGTATCTAACGACGAGTAGATAAACTTATATATACCAGCAATCGTTCTCCCAAACGTAATTCCGATTTAACGATTATCCCCCTCTCTCTCTCGTCGCTACATTCTTTTACACGGTTTTCATGAATGTAAGCGACTTGTTGTATTAAATGCCGATAAACGAAGTACGCTTTGATAAGCAATAAAATATTTCATTACAGTCGAGTGTAATAATAGGTCGAATACGAGTATTAAAAATAAAAAATAAAAAGTTACAGCTTAGAATATATCGAAAAAGTTGTTGTACAATTTATAATTCTATTTGGCTACTCGCCTAAGCTGCTGCGGCTGCTACAGTAATAAAGCAAGAAGTGAGAAGAATCAAAGTAAGCGTCGATCGTTTTGAACGATCGTTTCATGTATATATTAAGTACTAGATAGCAAAGTTAGAAACGACCCGTGACTCGCTTCAAATAATTGATGTAACTTTTGATGGCGTCGTAGAAAAGGTATATATAATACGTGTGGTCATAGAGAAAAGGTCTTCAAGAGAAAAGACTAGCACGTAGTGTATATGTGACGGAATAATGTAAAAGTTGTCAGAAAATCCTCGAGATATGCGAGTTTCTTTTTGGTGGTCTCTGGTTAAAAGATGTGGTTAAGGGTTGTTTTTAACGATACGAGAAATGTTTGACGTATCCGGAAGAAGATGACATTCGAATGTGCTTTATGCATTTGTTCATACCTATATGCAATATTCTAGAAATGTAAAAATATGTTTTATTGGGTATTTTAAAATTATGAGTCGCGTATACGAAATGTATAATTATTACCTCGTACATTTTTTTTACGTTTATTTATTTAATGCCAGTATGCGCAGTCGCGTACTCTTGTGTGGATCCATTAAAAGCGTTTATTAGCTTTATATCATCGGAAATGTTATAAACCTACGAAGTATATTACTATTATAAATATTTTTCTTTTCTTTTTTTGGAGAAAATAAGTATTTGAGCTCAGGTAAAATATAATTCCGTAAATCATTTTAAAAATATAGTTTTATCGAATGAGCAAATCTTTGCGTGATATCCAAGAAGTAAAGAGCAAAAAGACTTTATTCAAGCGTTATTATTCTATAAATTAACTTTTTGTAAATACAAGTTGAAATTTTTGTGTTAAAACGTATACGATACATCAGAAGATGGACCATGCATAAATTATATCTCCTTCGTAACGTCAATTATCTACTAACATACTACAAGTTGAAAATCTACGAAGTAAATTTACATAACATTTTTCTTTGTCATTGGAAATCGCGCAAAAAGCTCATCGTGTCAAAAGCTTTATTCCTTGAAAGATTCTTAAGCATAACATCTATACATAAAAGCGCATTCCAAAAGAGAAAGAGAGCGTGACTCTCTCTCTCTCTCTCTTCTCTTTCGAAAAAAACATTGCGTCACGTTTACGGTCAGAGAAACGACTTGCGCGCGATCTTAAATCTCGTTTATCGACGTGCACGCACGCACGCACACACGTTCACTAACACATACGAACAAACGTATAAGCAGAGAGAAACGAAGGCGGACGCGCAGTTAAATTTTGCGAACGGCCAAAGGAAGGAAAGAGGGAAAGAGGTATAGAGGTAGAAAGCAGCTAAAATCTCGGGCGGGGTTACGACGTCGGTGACGAGAGCGAGAAAATGAGAAGCCCGCCAGACCATGCACACATTTCGGAATCTCTTTCTTTCTCTCTCTCTCTCTCTCTCTCTCTCTCTCTCTCTCTCTCTCATATTCCGCGCCAGCAAGGCGAACGACTACGGTTAGGAGCACGTATGAAAACTAAGTCCGGGTTTCATTTGACTGACTTTACGAGCGCCTGAAAGAGAGAGAGAGAGAGAGAGAGAGAGAGAAAAAGAAAGGTGGAGGAAGGGGAGGTAAGGCATAAAGTAGATTTTACTGTCGGGGGCCAGTTCTTCGCGGCTGCACGGCGCGACTCTTCGGGGGCTGGGCTGAGCTTGCGCTAACGTTGAGTTGCTGGACATGCTTTTAGCCAAACGCAACTTCTCTTATACGTACGTTTTGAGCTCAAATTTTTTTCTTTTATTTTAATATTTTTAACTTGTTTTTTTCTACTCACTTACACATGCTTCTTTAATACCATCTTTCTTATATGATTTAGGTTCGCGATATTTTTCTTATTTAACTCGTGATGTGACAGAAGCTAGCATCTTTTGTTACTTCTTATTTTCTTCTATACATACTTGTGGTTAGGCATTATATAGTTATACCTTTGCAAAGAAACAAACTCCCAGCTAGCCTGCTAGTTAACGCTGTGAATTATGTATCCTTCCGGAAAAGTCCACCCACGCAAATGTGTATATAGATATGAAAGAGCGAGCTCTCGTTCGTTTTATTATTCCAGTTTGTTTGTCGTTTTACGATCGTCTCATTTTCATTTTTGCTTTTTTACCCCTCCTTCTCCTCCTTCTCCTCCTCTTTCAATTTCGTTATGACTGCGCGCGTCTGCATATGATTTTGCAGACTAGGGATTACGCTTTGGCAAAATCGTTACATTCAGATAGGCTTGTATATTTTTCTCCAGTTAAACTTTGAGAGTCGATGTCTCATGGTATATAGTTGGTTAGGGAACGAAAAGTAGTCAAGGCTTGCCAGAGTTTCACTCGTAAAATTAGATGTATATATGTGTATATGAATGTCTCTCACGATAAACATTTCAAATTTGAATGATGAATGCAGTAACAGCTAACGGTGAAACTATACTTAAACTGGAAAAGAAGATCGTAAAATATCTCATTACGATACATAAAGCTATTTTTTTATAATCTTCTTTTTTTTATTTTAGACCATCTCATATGATTGATTGCCTATATTTTATAAGTCATCATGTAATTAATAGGATATAAAAGAGAATATTTTTCAATTAGTTTTTATTAACAATTCAATATTATATGTATGTATGAAATAAAAAAATTTACAACTTACGATAACTGTAAATTTTGTATTTGTTTTCAGAAGTGAAGGTGAGCCATAAGTTCAAGGTAGAGAGGCATGATAACATGGACTAGGAGCCAAAGATACGCATGACAATTGCAGAGGGGCGACAAAATAAAAAGCAGCACAGACCGCATCCATCGTTACGCTTTTAGAGGACTGAACTGCTGGAAAATACAAAAGAAGCAAATTAATATTTGAATTTATATAAACTATGTATAAGTATGTCTTTTTTTTTTAATATTTTCTTTTTATCCTTTTTCGTATCGAAAATATTTAGAAAAAAAAAACAAATACTTGTGTCTCCAAGAAAATTGCTTGCGTAATCATGTATGCTTGAACATCCTAAAAACGTATATAAAATTACCATTCAAATGCGTATAATTAAACGAGATAATAATGTACTAAGCTCTTGATCTAAGAAAAATACAATAGCCTATACCTTATCATGATTAGCTTTCAAGCAAACTTTATTAAATCCGAAAATGTAAAATTTTTTCCGACAATAACAATTTAAATATCTTCATCTTTGCCTCTTCAAGTGTTTATCTTTCTTGTTAAGCCATAAACGATACGTTAGATTGTAATGATACATTAGGCGATGTCAGCATACAAACTTAGGAAGGTAACAATATTTAGGTTGTCCTGAGCGTTTAGACTTATTTTATAAAATTAGCGACACCTTTTCTTTTTAAAAGATGTTAGAAAAGGATTTTTAATAGATTTCAAGGTATATTTAGATATATCTCAAACAACCATGTAGTTATTTACTAAAGTAGCAACGTTTATAGTAAGTATCATTACTCAAGAAAAACTTGTGTGTGGTTGCTTGAGTAGTAAATCAAAAATCGATGTTTTCTTTCTCAAAATGAACACTAATTTAGGGATTCAAACATAAATATTACTATAAAAAACATAATGTTAGTAATTACATAATAACGAAAAAAAAAAAATAAATAAACTTTGTTTAGTAAATTTTCAAAATTGGCTGTAACTTTATAATAAATAAACTTTTTAATTACATATACAAAATTTTCTCTAATTCTGCTGAAACAATCGAACCCTGATTTTCAACAAAACGAATCCTTGCAAAAACACATTAGACGATCAGAAAAAGGTAAACGCTTAGGTCTGGCTAAACTCAAAATTTCAAAGATATTCAGAGTAGCAACTTATTTTCGCGCAAAATGTGTCTATTATACAAATAAGAAGCAGCAGCAACACATCGAGCACGCAAATTCATAATAGTTATATAGAAAGTGTTGCATTTCGCGGCGGCCCACAAGCATCAAAAGATTTCGAACCGACACGGAAGAGGACAAGCAATCACAAAGGCGTCCGACGCTCGTTTTTTTTCAAATCCAATTGCAGTCAAACTGCAAGCTCTTTTATTTCCTCACACCCTCAGTTTGACTCTCTCCCTTTACTTAACATCTTGCCGCCCTTACTCACGCACTAATATACACACGGCGGCGCACAAGCATCAATAAAATTTTACGAAAGTTATTTCCGCTGCCGCCGTTTTTCGTGCCGGCTTCTGGTCTCGCGAGCGCATTGTATGTCCATGGCTCTTGTATACTCATCCTTCAGAAGAGCAGTAGAGCTCTGCAGAACCTCCGTTTCCTCGAAGAAAGCGCCAGGGGCCAATATTTATGCAAAATATTGCAAAGAAAAAAGAATCAAAGGGAGAGAAAGAAAGAGAGAGAGAGAGAGTTGGGGCACACAAGCACGGAGAAAGGGACACGAAGAAGCGCTGGAGGCTTGTGCATTGCTGCGCTCATTTTCGCATTTCGCGATGGATAAGTCCATGCCGAGGCAAAAACGGCAGTACAGAGGAGAAAAGGGAGAAGAAAGTTGGGGTTACAAGGAAAGAATAAAGCAGACGCACATTCACACACACACACACACACACACACACACACACACACACACACGTAGACGCCTATTGTAGAGCTCCGGCAGTTGGGCAGGAAACGAGACTCACGAAAAGAGTTGAAACTGTTTGTTCGGACCTTGCAAATAGAGGACCAAGTTATAGTGTATGTGTGCTTGTGTGTGCGCTTGCGATATACTTGGTATAAAAGGAGGAGGAGAAGGAATACAAGAAGGACCAAAAGCATACGTGTTACATTTTGTATAGGTGTGTGTATACAAAAAAAAAAAAAAAAGACAAAAAAGGGGAGCACGACGCAAAAAAAAGTTGAGCAGGAAGCTTCGAGAGACCGCGAAAAAGAAGGCCGCGCGCGAGAGAGCTCATGATGGGGTCTCGTGTATATGTATTATATGTAGTAGAGACATTATCGCGTGTGGTGGCACACGCCCCGCAGGAACAGAAAGTCCCGAAAGGGTCCGAAGGTAGGGGTGGATTGAGGCTACTATGCCTGCGAGGCCGGACTCTCTGTCTCTCTCTCTCTCTCTCTCTCTCTCTCTCTCTCTCTCTCTTTCTCTTTCTCTCTCGTTGCGCGCCGTCAATTAGGTGCACGTGAACCTGCCGCGAAAGAGTCGCTGGCGCAAAACCGCAGCAAGTGGCGCGACGGCGACGGGACAGCATATGCAGACATATAGAACAGTGTGTATAGTAGCGGCGGTGGCGGCAGCGGTGGTAGCAACGTCGTCGAGACGTCGTATACTTATATCTATAGGGGAAAATGAACAGGCGCGCGGCGTTAGTCTACGAGGCCATCACCTCTACCATACACGCTTATATATGTACATACGAATACGCTACAGCCAATGAAGATGTCAGTACGACACCGGCATAGTCGCTTATTCAGACCTACTATCGCCCTGGCTCTATTCTGCCTGCTCCTCTTTTATTTTTTTATATAAAAAACTTCTCCCCCCCCCCTCTCCCCCTGCGCTCCCTTCATCTCTCGACTCTACAACTAATTTTACTCCCTTTCATTGGTTCGGTTTATTCAATAAGTATTAATATAAATATTTGACATATGCCTTATTCCCTTTTGCGATATATCTTTGTTTCTGTAATAAGTACAAATTATGTTTCTTGCACATAAGTCGCGAAAAATTATCGGATACCTCTCAATTACTTAAATCATTCATTATGAATGGATTTTAATTGTTCTGATTGTCATTGATAGCAACGACAATTTCCCCTCTGCCGTAATAAAAACTAGAGTTGGGCGTAAAATATTAACTGGTTTTTTTAGTACAGTTTATATTAGTCAAGATCCATTGTTATTGATCTTCTTATCCATCTTGCGACAATTTTTCAATATTATTCAACGAACGAATGCAAGCGAAAAGCTGTGTTAAAATAAAAATTAATTAATAAAAATAAGTTCGTAACGAATAACGAATAACGGACTGCTTAATATTATTATAAACATGTTAAACATATTAAATTATAGTCATCGTACGATTCTCATACATAAAGTGATTGATATAATAAGTTGAAGCGTGATGTGAGCAAAGCGTTTTTTTTTTGTTTTTATATTTTTTAGGAAGTTAATGTGTAAACTTATACAGATAAAACAAGCGATACGAAAGATTTTGCACTTTGTAATTTAAAGATTAATGGAGGCTTCGATTATTATTATTATTATGTCTTTTTTTTTCTTCTCTTTTATCGAGCTCCAATCTGCGAGAAGTATTACTTTAAAATTTTATCAATAAGAAAGCTATATGTAATAGTTATTGAATATTAGCCTGCTATAAATATATACATATAATCAATAAATAATATTTATTAATTAGTCTACGAATGTTTATGCATTGAATAAAGGTTACTACATGCGTTTGTTAATGTGTATAGCTAGAAGCTAATATATAAGCAACTTAACTGCTGCGCGACTGATGAATCGATTGACTTTCGTCTAATCTTTTTAAGGGCGACGACAAACGATAAGCAAGACATTTTCAAATGATCGCGTGAGAGACAGCACCAGCAGAAAATAACAGCTAGATTGCAATGATCTGTGAGTGACTGCTCTTAAAGTACTTCGTCAGAATAAAATTTAGCACTTGCTTGCAATTTCGACATGGTACTTGATCCTGACGATTTTCACGTTTTTCTAGTTAGCCTTAGTAATATTAGTCTCGTTGTATAACATGTCTATAAAACACAAAGTTCAGTATACATATAGATGTTACGATAAGTTATAAAAAAAGAGAGGCGAAGATCATTTTTAACGGCAATATATTTCAATCTATATATATGTAATCTGACATTTTTGTAGGAATGTTAAAAAATATGTAATGTCGTTGGCACCTCAGCGATATATATATAATAAAGCTTGAATTTTATGTTCCCTACTAAAGTAAACAGCGCGTAACTATGTTCGATGAAAAATAAAAAATTCAGTTATTAATGAACAAAAAAAAAGGTGGAAAACTTGCAAACGTTGGTGTTATACTTTGCAAATAAGTACAATTATAACTTTTCTTGGAACTTTCAAGTAATTTTGTATAACTTATGAATAAGTATCGAGGTACGAGCAAAGTTATGGAAAAAAAAAGTATATTTTTTCATTTTTACAAGTTAATTGTTATGTTAATAAAATGTAATAAGTTTTGGCTAATTATAAATAAAATAGTATACCATTGCCACTAATGTTTTTTTTCTTTTTTCCGATTTACGAAAACAGTCAATTGCGTTATGAACATTGGTTAAAAATATTATGTACACATATGCGAAATATATGCAAATGCAAGTAACATTAAAAGAATTATATATAACAGAAGAAATTTTACATATATACCTAACTTACACCTATTTTTACTCGAGCTATGTAACTACATAAGCAAAAAATTTGAGTGTTTCGCAATTTTCTTGGACGGCTTACGACACGTAGATAATTTATGCAAATCCGTGTACCTAATATGTAAAATTTTAGTGCATAAAGTGATATAAATGGAAAAATAAATAGCATTAAAAACTTAATGACTTCAAGCCCTCTTTATATGTTTTAAAGAATATGAATGTATTTACGATGTGCATTTGCAAATAATTTTTTTTGTTTGTAAATTTAGTGTACTTGGCATATTTTAACTGTTATAAATTGTAATAAATCATGAAGAAAAAAATACAGCTGATTTTTCAATTATTTAGTTATTAATTACTTTTTATACGACTTTTAGCCTTCAGTTTCGAGAATACGGATTTATACAGAAATGAAGAGCTAAAAGAGACATTAGAATTGTTTAGAAGTGGGTTATATAAGTGGCACGTTTCTAGAGCTTTGTACACTAGTAATTATTTTTGTTATATACCCTTTGCTTTTCTTATTACAGTAACTTTATTTCAACGGCAAGTGACAATTAAGATATTTTAAAAAAATTTATTATAACTTTCGGAACTTGAAATTCCAAAATTAATTGACGTAAAAAGTTTTACCGTTAAGAAACATATTTAATTCAACGTTCAATTGCAAATAATAACCTATAACGTGCATTTAGCTGTATCCACTTTAACGTCATTAGATATGCAAATGTCTTTATCTTTACATAGCAATCTTTACACACCAATGACAGAAATTGTTTGGTAGAACTACATTTGTTGTCTATTGTTGGCTTACAATTGTAAAGTTTATATTTAAATATATTCTGAACTCTTTGTAAAAAAAAGTTATATCAATTGTATAATTTTTTTTCTCTTTTTTGTAAAAAAATATAATTGAGAAATTAGTTTATAAAGAGAGCTAACATTAAAATGTATAATTTGTTTTTCCAATATTATTTCATAAAATAAATTAAATGCAAAAACTATGATCTAATTAATAAATAATTAATTTTTAAAAAGCCATAAAAATAAAAATTTTATTATCTTACAAATATTCAATTCGCAAATAAAAATTCTATAATATATTTAAGATTATTAAACTTTTAAAATCAAAGTTATTATTTATGCAGCTCTCAACTTACTATAATTTTTAGTTAAATACCAAATGCCAGACAAACGAGCGACAATATTAGATAAAAATTGTATGAGATATTTCAGGTCGTCAAAAAAATTCGTATCACATTCATAATTTTCTAACTAATAAGCTTAAATTATTACACTAATGTTATAATAAATTTCATTTTTATATTTAAAATTATCTAAACTTACATTACATACAATAGAAAAAACAACGATGCTACATAAAAAAAAATATATTACAATTTAAAAGCAATCTTCGTATTCGCGCAATAAAATTTATGTACGCGTACGTATAGGTACAATGGTTTTACATGGTAATAGAGGTAATTTCTTATTCATAAAAAAGAATTTCTCGCACACACGGCGCACATTGGCAATATTATAGTACTTTTCTACTCTTCAATTATTTCTTTCATCCACCCCTCGCCATAAGAGCGACGTAAGTCGAGCGAACGCGCGCACGCGTATACCCACGCCGCCGGACGTAGAGCCCGCGCAGAAAAGTTGTTCCCGGTGTCTATATACACGCACTTATGTGCACAACCCTTAGTCTGAACAGATACTCTAATAATTTAGGGATAATAGATATGTGTGGATCGTCAAATGATCGAGAAGGAGAAAATTGTACCTATGTCTTATATCTGTTGCAAATTTGACCAATAGATAGACGATTTACACATTTTAATATAACGAATGTTCTAATAAACTATTAATTATAGCTCCTTTCACAAAGTGAAATTATTAAATCTCTTAGGTAATAAATGATTTTTTTTGTTGCAATATTTAACGTAGACGTAAGCTCATGAAGGTCACTGATAGGTCATCAGACAAAAAAGCTGATACCTAGATCTTCTTATTAATCTTACATCAGTACTGCTTTTAACAAAATAAAAATGATTAGGCTTATATTTTAAAAGTATAGTGTTAAATAGTTTCTTATGTAATAGCTAATTCATTCAAAATATAAGTTGTGTGGCTTTATCAAAATATATGCTTACCGAAGAAGGAGCTTCTTTTAGTAAAGCACTACTCCCTGACCGTTTCTTTTTTCCCCATCTGTTTGCTATGTTGACCCCACATAAACTTCATTAAAAATTTCATAAAAAAAGGGGATAAATTATATTAAAGATTCACTTGTTTTTTAAATATTTATAATAAAAAATGTTGTTCTTTTATCATTTGTTGCGGACAATCTAACATGTGCCGCATAATTAAACGATGAATAGTACCTTATCATAAATAGTTAAATTGAAAGAAAAATAAATATAAAGCTACAGAAAAAAAAACAATAAAATATTCGATAAAGTAATGTAGCTAGGGAGTACAGCTTGGGCAATTTAATTATTTACGTATATTCTTGTAATAGTAAAATATAATTTAACTTATGGGCAAAGCAACAAAGAAAAGAAAATTATTATTTGCTCGATGATATCATTTCAGAGTTCAACGTTTCTTGCAGATTAGACGATTATCGGTAAATAAACTTTTAATTGCTCTAATAAAAATCAGTGTCGGCTATTAACTATTTAATATTATTATTTTTATTTCATTATATCTTAAAATTTCTTTGATTATGAAGTGAGATTTAAGCTTTTTACAGAAGATAAAAAAACCCTTCATTGCCAGTAACAAAAATATTATAAGTTCTTAACTAAGTCGGTCGATAATATCGAGTTCTGCGTACGTACTGATGATGAAAGCTCGACTCTACAGCACCGACGGATTCGACATCGACAGTCAATGACGCAAAAAATTATTGGAAACCGGTGCAGCCGGAAATTTTGGCTCAAGTATCAAACAAATCCCCCACAAACATCAATGCAATAATTTGCAGTGCGGCCAAATTCTATTTATGAAAAAAAAACATTTTGACTAATTAAAAAAGTAAGCTGATGTTTCGAATTTATCTTAGTCAAAAATAATTATTATTTATATAAATAGTACTCATCTGTCAATGTTCATCTTGATACAGAGTTTTTTTAAAAGAAAACTTTGAAATTTTAATTTATAAGTTTTAATATTTATAATTTCAAAATGAACAATCATTAATTATTTTGATAAATTATTGAATATTTTAATTCAATCACAAAAAAAAATTAAAAAATTAATTATTTGAATGGTTGTGATATTATAATATATTAATATTGCCATTTCAAAAAAATACGCATATGATATATTTACAAAATCTATGAATATTATAATAATTTTATTTTTTCACCTCAAACAAGCTTTGTAATTTCATAAAAAAAAAAGAAAATTACAAGCCTAGATCAAGCAAGCGGTTACAAACGCCGTGCCATAGCGAGAAGCATAACGAAGACAAGAAGCTTGCGGGCGCAACTCGTAGTCGGTGGCAAAGATGCGTGGCGCTCCAGGGACCAGGCGTTCTTAATAAAAATTTTATTATGCAGTCACTTAATGCAGATATAAATGAAAAAAAGCAGCCTCGAAAGCACTTTTTTATCCCCAGCTACTCTTGTTCCTCTTGCGTCTTTCCGAAGCCTAAGCCATCTTGCAGAAAGCAAGCAATAAGGACTCTTCTGCAACTCAACGTCGAGGCGTGCACTTCTCTCTCAAACTCTGGAGCCCGAAGATCCCTGGGCATGCTTTATTCTAAGTGTTTGCTGCTGTACTTGAGCATAAATTGTGCAGCTTTCCTCCCCTATCGCCTCTGCACTCCATGTGCAGACTTTACAAAATCTCAAAGGTCTTTGCGGATTTTTCTCAAGGGTTCGCCAAAGTGTGATATGCTTCTCCGAGGTTGTGCTTGACAATAATCGACCTCGTCGAATTTGCTAGCACAAGATTTGCCGATTCTAAAGATTCTTCAGATCATCCCCTTGCTATTTATGCATAGGAGAAAAAACTGACTTGCTATATAAGTGCCGGTTTTAGCTAAGAAACTATTTTTTTCGCAGAGCTTGCAGAAAAAGCTCAGATTTCTTTTCAGTCTAGTGTTTCATTTAATAATGAAGTATTTTATGGATTGCAAAAACATGAGATATAATTTTTATATATTTTTTATGAAAATGTACAAAAACTTTACATCAGGTTTTTTTTGTAAAAAAAATTGTGTTTTTTTTATAAATATCATGTGATTATATTAAAGGCTACAACCTACTTTGGTTATTCAAAGTGTTAATTCTTTCTTCTGCTACACACACTATGAAAAATAAATAATTAAATGTATTTTAATATATCATCTTAAGGGAGAAAAAATGTTACGAAAAATATTAAACAGATAAAGAAATAATTTTTTTTTATTGAAAATTAATATTGATGTATCTCAATTAAAAATGTAGTTTTTACGTAGCTTTTTTTGAAAGCTCGTATCAAAAAAATTTTCAAAAACATAATACATAATTACCTATTTGATACTACTATTATTCAAAATACAGTGTTACACAAAGTGTACACAAAGATGATTGTAAATTAAAAATTTTAATTTTTTAATTGGAAATTATATTTTTTTAATATTTTAGGTAATTTAAAAAAATCACTGAATTGCAGTTTTTAATAATGTAGTTTTTTGTTCTTTATATACTTTAAAAAATGATAAAGTGGTGAAGTGTCTATGAGCAAAAAAATAAAATAAATAAATTATAACAAAATTTTTGTGATACAAATATAAATAATTTATTCAATACTTTATAATTAGCAAAAAAAATTGTAATGAACTATTTTACAACTAGAAAAAAATTTTAAATAATACATCTTATTGTTGAAGATAGTATAATTCTAATTTGTATACCATTGCGATTGAATAAATTTATCTCATTAAATTTAATTATTTTGCACGAAACAATTTTTCAAATTTATAATTTATCACAAGAGTAAGTACTGTAATATAATATTTTAAATAATATATATCGTAAAATATAATAAAATTACTTGTGATAAAAATATTGTTATATTATTTATTTTTACATATTTTTTAAAACTTGTTGATATAAATTTTATAAAAAGTGTACATTTTGATTAACCGTTTTTATATGAAAAGAAAAATTTTCTAAAAAGAGACTCATATCCTTAAATATAGTCAATCTTGGCACAAGTTAATTATTTGTTATACATAAAAATAAAAAAAATTGAGTTATTTAAATAAAATTAAACTTAAAACAGACCTCATTATAATAATATTAAATTAAATATTATATAAAAAATATGAGTTGTTAATAAAATATCAACATTTGTCTTAATTCATAAAATAATAATTTATTAATTTTTTATTAAAATTATCCGAACACCGTGGTCACGCTCTCTTCCATCATTTTAGAGCAGTATCTAAAAAGTTAAATAATCAAGTGTCAATAAAATAGGAATTGTCTGTACCGTCACAGGTATAGTGGTATATATCTGCAGTTGAAAAAGATAAAAGCTAAACTTGAAAAATACCTGCTTGGTGAGAAATAAGAGTGAACGTTAGAAACTTACCTTATTCTCCAACAGATGTCACTCAAGGATTATTCTTGAAAAGAATAATCTTTTTAAGTATGATCCACTAAATACTGTGTTAACAAATTGATTTAGTATAAATGTATGTTTTAAAACTGCATAATATATGATATAATATATCATTCATTAAATGAAAATTATTATAATATTTTATATTTAATTTCAATGCAAATTTAAGTTTAGCTTTGAATTAGCAAAAATTTTATTTAGATTACCAAATATTTATCAACAAAATAAATAAAAATTTACACTTCATTTTGATGAATTTTATGAACAATAAAAGCGGAAGTTGGCCTATTCTAGTTTAAGTCATTTCGTTAATTTTAAGCCATATACTGCCTTAGGCAACTATAAGCGCCGCAGTTACGCTCATATCCCTGACATTATCACTTATAACTGAAAAGATCTCGCGGAGGCGGCTATCAAGATAAAGAGAGCGCCAGTCCATCCGCTCTTTAACCCTCATCATCAACGTATAATATTCAAGTCAACTTCGCGCAGCGTCGTGCAGACACGTATAAAACATCTCCGGCCAACGACGGGAGCAACGGCGGCTGTACGACTCTGCTAATCCTGATTCAAATGACAGCGCACGGGGAAGCCATACATCTATGCTAGGCTAGCTAACTCGCTGCCATGACTTGAACGCGTTGAACGTCGGTCCGAGAAATACCAGGGCTGACCTCGTAAGCTCCAACTCCCTTCCCATTTCTCTTTTCATACTTTCTTCCGCCAACCTCCATTCTTTATTCATCCGTTACATATATATATATATATATATATATATATATATATATATATATA
>JAPYZE010001855.1:0-19284 GCA_030522805.1 Leptomastidea abnormis
TTGTATATCTATATTTATGAAAAACAATATATAGATATACAAAACAATGCTAAATTCCAAACTTTGATGCTAAATATCTCCAAAACAAAAAGGCGTTAGGCTTTAAGACTTGGGATTCTTTCATTGTATGCCAAAAGGACCCAGTATACCAAGTTTCATCAAAATCCGTGACCCGCATACTGTGCACTCTCCTTGTAAGACTAATTTGGCAGAAACTGCTTTTTTTAAGCGTTTCTCCGGTCGGCATTTTCTGAAAAACCATTTCAGACTATCCGTCTTGCCAGTCTAAGAGTAATCTCAATAACGACTGTTCTCTATTTTCCTGTTATCTTTATCCAGCCAGTAGAGTCCATAAGTCACACGGTATAAAGCTTGTCGAGTGAATAGGCTGTTTCTTGGATGTATTGGTGAATGTAGGATTTCGCAACAAAAAAAAACGAAGGGAAAGAAGGAAACACTTCGATAAGTAGCCTTGTGTTTGGCTATCGTAACGCGACGAATGTTTGCTACTAGATCTTCATTTTTCCGGCGTCTTCCGTCGGAAATTCACGATTAATCTTCTTTTCTTTTATTCAGCAAAAATTTTAATTATTAAAAGTATTATTTTACATAATAAATAATTATAAGCTTACATATAAACAAACCGCTAAACAATTTTTTAAATTAATTTTTTTTTGTCACAATATTCTTTTTATTTTGTCGAATCTCTGTTATTTTTTTTATAACCTACCAACCAAAACCAATAACATCAAATTTCTTTGTGATCCAAAAAAAAAACCTTGAACAATAATTTGAAAAAAATCCTTTATATCGGATAAAAAATCAATAGTTAGCCCGAAACGTATTTTGTATACTTCTGCAACACACACATACCCCAATCCTCGCTTTTAATTTAAATTCACGAATGCTTTTGAAAAAGCATTCAGCAGTAGACTGTGTGATCGTCAAAGCAGGCTCAACACAGTCCCATCACCAAAAGCTCCTGGGCTCTTCACTCGTATAAGCGTTGAGAAAGTAAAACTGGCGCCAGTAGGCATTCGAGTGTGTATATAGAGAGAAAGAGAGGCTTGGGTTTTCCGAACTTCAATTCACCCCTCGATCTTTCAATCCTCGCGCCAGCTTCTTCTTCTTTTCCTCTTTACTCTCTTTGGCCGCATCGTAATGAAAACTCGGCATTATCGCGCACTACCGCGCGCTTTTCCCCTCTTTTCTTTACTTCTTCAGCAACGTCTTATTGGGATTCTCTCGCGTTGCTTTTCTACCGAGAAAAGAGCCAACTCCAAAGGGGGGGAAAAGGTTCCGAATTGCCGATACGGAAAAGTAGCTGCTGGCTTCGAAACACGGCCAGCGCATTAGAGAGGGGCCGAGAGTCGCACGCGCACACGCGATTTTCCGAGGAATTGGCTTTCTTTACTTTGTCTTGCGGACTTGTTCCTTTTGGCTTGAAACCGAGAGAAAAAGAAAGAGAGAGAGAGAGAGAGAGTTATCCATGGAAAAAGAATAAGCCCCTGCAATATCTTGGCCTTCTTCTTCTTCTTCTTCAAGAAGCCCTACTGTATAGATAGAGCGGTGAAGAGAGTGATCTTCCTCTTCAAAATCTCGGCAATGCGATTCCGAGACCAATATATGAGACAGCGCGTGGAAAATACGTGGCGTATCAAGGGGATAGGGGAAAGAGTATGATTGGGTGTTCGAATTCACCGGCGGGTTTGATAGGATTTGAGTGGATGTTGACGTACGACGATGGGAACGGAAAAGAGTATAAGAGCGATGGAATTTTGATGTGCGTGTTGTTTGAAACTGGCTGTTTTCGGCGTGAAATGAAAAAATTTTTGACATGTTCGTATGCGGATGAGCCGGGAGGATGAAGCTTGTATTGAGTTAGAACTTTTCATTTTTTTTTTATTTTGATTAGGTGTTCAGGTTGGATTCTTTATTTTTTTTTATCGTTGGCAATTTTTGATGATTTTTATTGGATAATTGAGAAATAAACATACTATAATTAGACTAACTATGTTTATTTTCTTTTGTATATTGAAAACATAAAGTAAATGTTGAACTTTTCCATTATTTTAAAAGCATGTGCCCATAGAATTTTGCAATGTTAATAGAATTTTAATAGAAAAATAAAAATATATAGACATATTTTATAATTTTACATAATCTATTTACAAAGTACGTAGGAGGTAAAATTTTTCACATTTCGTTATACGCAAAAAGACTTTAGAAAAATCCTTATTTCTAAAAGGCATAAGCTTTTCGACAACACAAACAAACTTTACTTTTTAAAAGCCTTTTAAATGTACTTTTTAATTCGTTTAAAAAGTTAAGCAACCAAAAAAAAAAAAAAAAAAAAAATAACAATAAAAAAAAAAAAAAAAAAAACATAAAAAAAAAAAAAAAAAAAAAAAAAAAAAAAAAAAAAAAAAAAAAAAAGTTCTCTAGATTTTACGCTTACGATTCAAAACTTTTTATGACGCAAATTAATATTTTCAACGTCCTATTTATTGCTTCAATGATAATGGTTAAAAACTAAAGTTTTCTCATATTATATATACGATAATAAACAAAATTTCAAAGTTACATTGTAATCTCGCAATTTCCGGGTCTAGTCTTCAATGCACATATCAGTAGTTACACTATATGTTTCTCATACACATTTAATAAATATCATATTTTAAAAGAAGATTTCCAAAGGGCTAGAAAGCGCCTTTGAGCCATGTTATTTAGATACGTGATATCGTAAAATAGAGTCACCAGCCGACGGTTGACTTTTATTGATCATAACTTATAGCTTCAACAAATACCTGCCCCCTCCCATAATTTTCTACCACAGCACGCGTGTTGTACTCGCTTTAAGCGCGCGTGCAAGAGCCAAGAAATAAATAATTCCCGCGCCTAAAGTGCATAAAGCTTTCGGGATAAAAAGGAAAATAAACAATACGAGCTTGCAAAAGCGGGGGTGAGCGAGCGTATGCGTTCAAGTTGGCGTATTGATTTCGCGCACAAAATGCGCGCATACTCGTGCGAAGGAAGATCAAAAACAGTCAAACTGATGGGACTCTCTGGGTAGTCCTGGGTATTTGCATATTTTTGGAAAACTATGAGTGAGCGTGTGTGCGCATGCGCGTGTATAAATTCTTTGAAGTGTGCCGATGCGACAGGGAAAAAAAAAATCCGTCGCCAATAGGGTTGCTGATATTTGCATAGCTGGCATAGGAAAACGAGGATAGTTGAAATAAAAGACCACTGGGGGTTGTACGGAAATTCTTTGGAGTGCACTCGGGGAAATGAAAATTTTTTATTACTAATTTCTAATCAATGGTGAGATCTTTACAATATGGACATGAAAGAATTTTATACGAAATATGAAGTTCGATATCTCTAATTATTAATATACTTCTGATTAGTTGATAAATAAAGTTTATATTAATATTATTATTTAAAAAAACTATTAAAAGTAACTTTACATTATAATCTGATATTAATAAAAAAAATGGACACTAGTTATTTATTGACTTTTTATATTATTCATTAATTATTTAACACTAATAACCCAAAATAAAGCAGTCCAATAATTTTCAGTATTTAGCCACAATAGGTAAATAAAATATCAGTAAGCTTACAAATAGAAAAATAAGCTTTACCAAGCAGCATTCTCGGTCCATCCGGTGAAGAAAAAAAGGCTAATCTAAGGGTAATTAAGCCCCTGGTCGTACAAAGCAAAGCTCAATGAAGCTGACTAACAGGAGTCGCGGAAGGGGTGCAAGGCGTCAATGGGGTCGGCCGGAAGAGGAGTGCTGCTGGGAACACTGGAGGTTGGGTTGGATCGTAGGGAAAGGGGAGGTAGATTGCTTGATGCAAATAACCTGCGATTGTTGGTCAATGGAGCTCGATAGCCTTGTTGGGGGTATGGGGCTCTCGTACACGTTACCCAAGAGAGAGAAAGAGAGAGAGAGAGAGAGTAGATCGGGTTACACAGCGAATATTGGCAAACGGATAAAATTACGCTTTGGCGCGCCCCCGCTGTGGCTGATTAATAACGGGGTCTCTTGCTTGAACTGTAGATTCAAAGTGTGGGTGCCGATTTAACCTTTCGCCTCGCGTTTCAGACTGCCATGAGGGTATTAGCACCAAGCGATTGCACCCTTTTCTTCTCTCATTCTTGTATTGCTTGACGTCACTTTTCAATTTTAATTTTGATCGGAACTCAGGAGACTCTGATTTTTTCTTTTCTTTTTCTTTCTTCGTTTTATGTATTATTGATATGCTGAGTGAATACGTCAGCAAGGGACTTACTCATCAGTCAATTACCCTTGATTGCTAGGGCCTTTTATTTGGACTGTAGTATTTTTTGCGTTTTGAAGGGATTATAATATGTATCGAGCTTTTAATCAATATTGACTGCAAAATCCGTCTGTTTACTTTTTATACCTTAACCACGTCTGTTAATCCAATACAAAGATTATCCCTTTTCAAAAAGTTTCACTTATTTTTGAAAATGTTTCGATAAAAATATTTTTGAATAAAATTATATCAAATGAAATATTTCAAAAGTATACTATCCGCAAATTCTTCATCCAAAGATCGAGTATCTGTCATATCTTGGCAACTATTACAGACTTTCATTTTAACAGGAAGGGTATAGGCTTGCAGCAGCGCAGGCTAGTTTATTCAAACGCGTTATAATTTGAGCGTCACCTCGTTTTACGCCAACATCCCCTTCCCCCCCTGTATTCATGGATGATTTACGCCGTTTAATAATTGGCGCTAGGCGAGATTTATCATCGCGAAAAATCGACTGAAAAGTAAGTTCCTTCGTATATATAGGAGAAGAGAAGAAAATGAAGCGGGGGTTGCAAGAAGAGGATTAAAAATGAGTTACGGTATACTCTCTCTCTCGATAAAAATAGTGCCGTGAGATCATAAACGCCATAGGGATGAGGTCCTTGTTATCGTTGGCTCTAAATCAACTTTTTTTCTTTTATTTTTTACCAGCTGCGTATAATTGATATTGTACATAGGGTAATGTAGAAGGAGTTGCCTGAAGTAATTCGAATGTCACAAGTGTCTTTCGAGTTCTCTAGGTCGGCAGTAAGAATTGCATTCGAATGTCGCGATAAAATTTAACTGGAAATTTATCTAATAATATCTTTTATGTATACGTGTTGTTCCGACTACTAATGCATGATTTAAAAAATTTAAGCCTATCACTATTTTAATTCAGAGAAACAGATGTAGAGTGAAGTTAAGATTAAGGTAAACTCTATTAGCTTGGTAAGATCTTTAAACTCATTTTTCCGCTCGAAAAGTTCATTAAGACTCGCGGGGAAGAAGAACGAGTAGTTTACCGAACAAGATAAATGTTATACGGTGCTCTTCTCAGTTTAAGATTTAGAAATTCAGTCAAGTACTTGATAAATTTATCAAAATTAATCCAAAAATTTCAAATAATTGACTAATAAGAACAATCTGTCGTTTAAGTTTAAACAAAAGTTAATAAATTTTAATTATTTTTTTTATGCCTTTTTAACTTATTTCTAGTTTTCTTAGGCCATTTCGGATGATTTCATGAATTAATAATTTATATTAACTTTCGTTAAAAAAAATCGATGTGTACTTCAGACTCATTAGTTGACCTACGTCGATTATTCGTATAAATGAACTACTTTTCGGTATTGGGTTATTTAATTATTGTACAGATTCGTTGACAAATAGCAACAATTGTTAAATTGCTTGAACAAAGTTAATTCACTTATATCTTGTACCACGAAGTAATTAGAGCAGGCAAACATACAATTGTTTTCAAGTAAACTGTAAAAAAAATCGTAAACAATTAAAACTCGATAATTCGTATTTTTATAACATATATTTTACCAAGCAACAAACAATTATTTTTCACCCTCAAATATCCTTTTCCTATTTGCCATACTCAACTTTTAAATATACCGGATTCTTCCAATATCCCAAAGCAGTAGTAGGAGTCTGAGGCATCCTTACATCCCACCTTAAAACGTTAGTGCTCCAATTTCCATTTTCTCCGAGTCTCCAATACGAAAATTAAAGATCCGCGCGTCGTTGGGGTGGAGAGGGCGTAGTCACTGGCTTGGAATTTAAATTCCCGATTACTCTTCGGGGAGGGGAGCGCTGCACGAGCGTGTAACAATCGTCCGAGGCCATATTTCAGAGCGACTACGGCCACCTTTCTCTCTCTCTCTCTTTCTCTCCTCCCTTTTAGTACCGTAACTCCCTAAGCTGCAGTTCACGCAGGGCTCGCTCTTTTACTGCAGGCTTGCGCACGGGGGCTTTCCTCGTTATCGCCCAGTACTAGACGACTCGCTGCTCTATACTCACTCTCTACTACGGCTGCTGCTGCTACTCTTGCTAGCGCACGTGTGCATGAAAGAACGAGCGCGAATCCCCCGGACAGTAAAAGCGAGTCTCTTATACTCTCTTGCTTTTATGTGCCCTTCCCCTTTCAGTCTGCTATAGTGGTATAGTACTGGCGGTGACTGCTACTATGCTATATATATATATTGCCACTGCGTGCTTGCCACATTTCTGCGCTTGCCTTCAGATACGCCTTCTTCTATCTCTTTTTCTCTTTTCTTCGAATTGTGAAGTGGGTACGTGATAGTAGTGCGCCCTAGGTACATGTGGACTGATGAAAAACCTGATAGGGAAAACCACCTTACAATTTTTATTGCTCCTGATGGTGCATTTAAGATTTTAAGATTCAAACATTTCTGGATATCTCTTGATTCTTCATATTTTATATGTTATTTTCTTTATTTTTCATAAATTCTATAAAGATGTTTCATGATGATAATTCACAGCGTGTAACATGTGTTATTAAGTGATCACTTGTTTAATTGTTTTGTACTTCACACGTGTAAATGATGTACTCGAGAAATAAACACGTAGCCAAAATAATATAACTTGCTTTTAAATGCTGAAATTAGTATGTCACGAGGACAAATGTAAACTGAACAAACTTTTATCCGTCATATATCATTTTAATTCCGTATTTATTCAATCGCTAGCAAAAAAAAGTGTGCGCAGAGTAAGTTCGTAGATATATACTAGGTCGATCGTAACTCGGGAAAAACAGTTCGTAGAATTTTTCTCCGCATCCGGGGTTTGATTGACCCGTTTTCGAACTTGTGCCCTACTTGTCGAGGAGAGTGATAGAGAAAGAGAAAGATATAGAACGACGATCGGTCAATCACCAATTCGACGTGTATCCACGAATTTAATCCGTACGCGTTGGGAAAAACTTGGCGATGTTTGCGAATATATATATAAAAAACTGTGAATCAAGTGAACGTTGGTTGAATAAATAAAGCATCGTACATATTGATAAAAACTGCAGTTTCATGATTTTTTTTTATATATTCTACGTTGTTTAGAAAATATTTTTTCATTTTTTAAAATTGTCAATTGCTCACTGAATTCCTGGTACACATTTTAGTAGATTTTATTGCTCGTTTTTTACTAACAGTTTCACAGATTTTTCACAATAACAAAATTGAAATCCTTTATTAAGCTTATAATTATCCCTTATAAATCGATAACTTATCTATTTTGCGAAATGTCATTTTTAGTATTACTTAAACGATAGTGATAAGCTAAAATTAAGTTAAATTATAATATATTCACAAAATTGTTGAAGTGCTCTGGTGATATTTAAACTTTTCTAGATTATTTATAGATATCTCAATCAAATTTCGGAAAGTGATTTGATTATTTAAAGTGACATTTTCATTTGTTTGAATCTATTTATAAGTGAGAGTATCAGACGATAGACTAACAGACTACAATTCACGAGATTTTAATTCTTCTATTTAAAAAAAAGGATTGAACATGGAAGAACGAGAATAATTGTTTGAAATGTTATATCAATCGAAATAAACAAAAAAAAATTTAACTTAACCCCAACCGAGCATAGACTATGATCATAAATAAGTCAAGAAAGAAAAGAACTCACGCATCTAAGCTTGAAGATAATGAAAGAAATTTCCGCGATAGGTATAGCGAAACCGCGTGCAAGAGCGACCTTAATCGAGCGAAGTTGGGCATGCGAAAAGAAAAAAGAAATAACCTATGCGCCTCCGGTGAAACATTAAAAACAGGGAAAAAAGCGGAAACAAAAGTGAAGAGTAAGAGAAAAAGAGAAAGATTGGAAAGAGAGGAAAAAAAAGTTGGTACACGGGCGTGGCGCGCGAGGAGTGACAAAAGGATGTGCACAGAGTAGTGGAAGTAGAAAAGGGAATGCATAAAAAGGGGGTGGGTAGGTAGACCAGAAGAGAAAGAGAGAGGAGGGAGGGAAAGTGTAGAAAACAAAATGCGAAATATAAGCAGGAGGAGGAGGAGAAGCACAGGGACCGCTGCTACTGCTGCTGCTATGCACTACTGGTACTTAACGAGTTTCACTTTCGGTAAAAAATGCAGGAAGAAACTCGCGTGCGCCCGGCCACGCTGTCTTCTGTCCTCTCCCCCTTTTTTTTCTACCTTCCATCCCTCTCTTATTCACTTGCTAGTGTATAAAGCCAAAGGGGATAAGCAAGGACAATGGCGGTGATAATGCATGTTGCACGATCTACACACTCTTCTCACACGTCTCTCACTTCTTATATACTCTTTCCATAGTTTCAGATCCTTTCATCTGCTATTCCCTCTTCAGTTTTTAAAGTAACCAGGGCCGATTCTGCACCTTTCTCTCTGACATCTCCACTTCTTTCTTCTTTTTGAACACTAGCATACTTTTTCTTCGACTATACTTGGCTTTTTGGCTAACTTTACGCGTACACACATTTCACCCGGCCCCCAAGATTCTCACTCTTTTATACCTCTATTCGCACAAAATGTGCTTTTAAATTTTTCAATGAGACATCATTTTTAACTTAAGTGTATACCTCATCCCTCTCTTTCCAATAATGATTTCCAATAATAACCGTGATTTCATTCACCAATTGTCACATTCTTTAAAAGTATCATTAAAAATACAACGCACTCATTTAATTTTGCCAAGCTGTGCAAAATCCAAAACCTACCGGAAAGAAGAAAGAGATCTTACCTGTGAGACACATATACCATTCTCAAGTTCTAGCGACAACAAAGCCAGCATTGTTTGTCGCGTACATCTCACACAGACAAACACACATACACATACATAAGTGCGTCAGCACAGCAGTGAAAACCAGTAAACGTATACTGGAAACAAGGTAAATCCTCCCCCAAGTCGGTTATACACATGCTTATTAAGATCGTTACCGGAGAACGCAGACGGAAGGAGTAGTTTTCAACCAGAATTCTACTAGGAGCTTTATATGTGACAAAAACTAGCCAACGTGATATACCGATAACGAGGTGTGCGGTATAAGACGTATGCTGTTGTTCTCTCTGCAATTTCCACTGTTATAGTCAAGCTTTCTTACTCTTCTCTTTGTGTGAAGTGCGTATGAGCAAAAAGTTTGCTACCGACGACATATATCTATAAATGCAAGATGCGCTCTTGAAATAGCTTATGTTATGTTATTGTAGTATCGTATTATTTCGTTGAAATATATAGATACGCAAGTATACATGCGTATAGGTACAGTAGCTTCTATAAGACGTGTCATCTGGCCACGTACGTATAGCTTATTAATGTTTCATCACAAGGGCTCTCTATCTCTGGCGTACTTACAAATAAATTCTATCTAACTTTGACGAGTAATGTTGATCCTGTGCAATTTTCGTTTATTCAAGCTTAATAATTATGTATATAATATGTACAATATTGTTCAGAAACTTAACTAATTAATAATAACCAATTATTATAAATGATTTATAATCGTAATTTTTTTATAAAGATGATGACAAAATTGGAGTCGCGTGAATTTATTGTGTGTTAGAAACTAAAAAATAAAGGCAGGATAAAAGTGTAGAAGGTAGCTCACGAAGATTGTAGTAGGTGGAGCATATAGTGTGAAATAGTAGGTGTGGGAGAAGCGGAAATGAGGCAGCAGAACCCCTTTGTGTGTGTATGTATGTATGTATGTATGTATGTGCGTGTATGTCGTATATGTTTGTGTGTCTGGTATATGTGCCCTGATATGACGCGTCTAGGAACACAGAGCTCTTGCTCTCTCTCTCTCCAAGCCTCGGAAATATTGCGTTTAAACATTCAGGATAAGACACACTACACACGGCTTGTGCTGTGCGCGTCTCGCTACGGGAGACCGGGAGAAGAGACATGAGGTGGAGATGCCAGCAGGCTCCCTTGAAAATAGAGTCATTCGTGCGCACGAAAAACAAGGGCAGCCGGTAAAGAGGATGGGGAGGAAGAAGAGATGGGTGACGTGGCTTTAAGTAAAAGAGCTTGAATGTTTTAGAAGCTGGGCCGGCGAGGAGCATGGACTCCTGAATTATTCTGCGTGCATGAGAAACAGAGAGTGGGTGATAGTAGGTAGGATGATATAAAAAAAAGCTCTGCGCATGCGTAATAATATTCAACTTTTTTATTCATCCGATGCATTGATGAGGTCTCGTGATGCTCTCAGGTGTGCTAACTGATTAATCCAAGCTCATGGTATACCTTTTCTTCCTCCTTGATTGATTAATAGTTAAAACTCTATAGTGAGTAGATCTCTGTGAGTGTGACATACTGATGAAAAAGATGTGTGGTTGCTGCTTGTCTGATAACGTTGAAATAATGGTTGAAAACCTTGCAATGTCGGTTTTTCAGGCTTTTATTTACTGGTAGTTTTAAGGTGAGGTTTAGGTTTTTTTTTTCGCGGTGTAATAAGACTTTTCCGTCGAGATAATCTCTTAGGATTGAGAGATCCCTCTAGGAGGACAACCGAAGGATCTAGTAGGGATTTCCGGGATTACGGCTTTAAAAGGACTTTTCTATTAAGATAATGTTACAAATCTTACGTGGACCCTTGCCTTCAGCGCTAGTAAGTGATTTTTATTTAAAATATTGTTAAATTAAGTATTTTTGAATTTTGGTGATATATTAGATTAAATGGATAAAATTTTGTTAAAATTGAAGATAGCTAATGTGCTAAGTAGATTTAAACGTGAATACGTGAACGAGCAGAGCCGTATAATGAGCTTAATAGGAAATCACTAAATGCACAGTCATACTAACGAAGTGTTTTATTAAAAATTTATCAATTCCATAAAAGGTCTTGGTAAAAAAATTGATGATTACTTATTCAACGATTGAACTTTACTATAATCAGTTTTTTTCCATTAGGTATCGAGGATAGCGTTATAGTTTATACTTGCAGTGTATTTTTATAAACGTTTAAAAATAAATAATCGTTATTTTAATAAAAAGTCAAGCATACGACGATGAATTAATAAAACAATGATAATTATAAGTTTATACCTTTTAATTATTTTAAATTACTATTAAATAAGATAAATTGCAATAATTCTCGCTTTTAACTCTTTTGCTTTAATATGTAATTCAGAGAGAAACTGACAAATTCAACTAACTATATTCAAATATTTTAATCATTTTAGTATATTCAAATATAGTTCCTATTAAGCTTAATATTAATTTAAAGTAAATTAAGATAATGAATGGACGAGTCAAATACAACTCTAAAAAAAAACTTTTTATTTAAAGTTATTTTAAATCAAATACCATCAATGTTATTAAACAATTTTCAATCTAAAACATTAATCGCTCACGTCTTGTGTATTTATAGTTCAAAAGATTCTTGAGTTCGAGCAAGCAGCAAAAGCAACATCTGTAAGAGACGCAAAGCATCTCTTTACTTGCTTGAAATACAATCGGTATAGTGAGTAAAAAGCCCACGTTTTGAAACGTCGTCGTCCTTGGAGAGACCTCTTGCTCCGTTTCTCGAGATAAGAGAGATGGATAGAAAAGAGACACACATATACTCATACAAACACACAAAATGATACTGCGCAAGCTCGCATAACTTGCAAAGTGCTTCTCGCGGCCTAAAAAGCCATTCTGTTGTATATAACTCCAAGACTTTGTTCAACTGTATAAAGAAGAAAAAAAAAATATATTGCCAAGCACGCTGGCAATGATCCTGCCTTTTCTCGCTTTGCTATATCGGTTTTACCTCTCGAAAGGGTATTTCTCTCGTCGGACCAGTCTAATTAAGCTCCGAACGCGGCATAATTCCAGAGCTGTAAGAGAGAAAATCGTGACTCCGCGCTAGTATACTACACGCGTCCCGTCACCGTTCGTTTCTCCCCTTTTTTTTCTTTTCTTTTTTCTTTGCAATAGTGCTCCGTTTGTTTGGGGAACACGCAAGCCGCCTTACAACACTACTGGATCAGCCTTGGAATATATTTTAAACAGACACACATCCCCCAGCTCACTTTGCTTCCAATGTTCATCTCCTTCAGTTGCTTTCTCTCTTATTTTTTTTTTTCGTGATTCCTCCGGGGTATAGGTGAGTCGTTGACTTCGTCTTCTCTCTCTCTCTCTCTCTTCTTTTGTGCCCCTCTCTCTCTTTTCACTATACCTTCTCGTGTCTTTGCTCAGTAGACTATATACATATATAATGCCCCAAGGACTGGGTCGTCTTTCTAGCAGCAAAGCGCACGACTACAGTGGTATATACATGTCGACAGTTCTCTCTACACAGACACAGAGAAAGACAGTAGTGCTCTTTTTCGCGGCCGTACAGAACTTTGTACATTCTTCCTCATTTATTCAGTGTAGCAGTAGCAGCAGCTCGTCGCTTGCGTACGTACGACTCTTTGCTACAGTCTAGCTTTTCCCTTCCCATCTTTTCATACTTACTTCCGGTCGAGCCGACTTCCTCGCGAGCACTAGTGCTGTGTGCCGGAAACAAAGCGAGGAATGGAGATTAAGGAGGATAATTTTGAAATCTGCAAGAGCCTCACCCCCCCCCTCCTCCCTCCCCGCGTGGTGTGTATGATTAATGAATGAATTGCGCTCGGCCGTACTATAGCTGTATATATACATGCAAAGAATTTACACGATTATATTCCTTTCCTTCTCTTTCTTTCTCTTCCTATCGTGTGTATATTCTTGTGTTCTTGCGTGCAACTTTGCCTTTTGTGAGTTATCGAGATGCCGACTAATTATTACGTCCCTGGCGTTTGATTGTCGTTAGTTTTAACGAGAGGTAATTAACAGCAAATTTACTTTTTTTTGTTGTTGCTATAAGGATTGTTGTCACGGAGGCGTTTCTAGAAGTCATCATGAATATGCTAATAGATCGATTGAAGTCTATATAAACATTAATCATTTTCATTTCATTGCTGCTACTGTTGATTTTCAGAATTAAATTGATACAATTTTTTTATCTTTGTAATTAATGTTCTTTATATTATTATTATTATTATTATTATTACATCAATTTTTTAAATAAAATTTTTTACTTCATAAATTAGTTTCCGTTAATTTAAAAATAGATCGATTTTCCTTGCGCTTTGTGCAATTCCGCGTGAGAAATGGCAGCCACTCGATAGCCAAGTTTTTTTTTTTTTTAACGAGTGTTTGCACGCGTGCGGTTTATTCGAGTAAAAACAAAACGAGAAAGGAATCGAACATGGCGAATATTTGAGTATAAACCGCGTTTGTTTGACTTTTCGGATAGCACATTGCTTCTAATAGATGCAACTATACCACGTTGCCAGAAGTGTAAGATAAACGATTAGCGAGATCGTTTTCTCGGATAATCAAATTTTCCTTATCCCTATTCCCTACTCTCTCTACTGCCGTTCAACTCTAGTTAAAAAGGAAGATAGAAAATATCGATGTCTGATGCTGATATTTCTCCAGCTCACGGATCGACCGTAAAATGTACTTTGCGGTCGACGAAAGAGAGAACGGTTAAGTTCTACGTGCGGCTGTGCAATCATCTCTCTTCTTTTCTTTCTCTCTTGGTGTACAAAAGAGGCGCGAGAATGAGTTTTTTTCTCTCTTCTCCGTTGGAAGCATGAGCAAAAAAGAGAAGAGCCCGTGAAACAAAGACTTGAGAATTAAAAATACAAAGGTATTTGTCTCGTAAAGAGATAGGCCGGGAAAAAGGAGAGTATATATAACAAGCCGCGGAATTGTCGATATGTAAGAGCAAAAAAAAAAGGAAGAAACGTGAGACGAAATAAAAATGATACCGTGACACGAGAGGGAGAGACTAAGGTGTTGAGGTGGTGGTGGTGGTGTCTGGTCTCTTTACCGCAAAATTGAATTTGTGAAAGACCAAACATCTTTTCTTGCGGTCGATAAAAAAAAAAAAAAAGACAAGGAAGAGAATAGTCTAGTATGATCGTGCGCTCTCTCAAATGGACACGTAAAAAAAAACCTGACGACGACACCGAGAAAGTATAAGAAGTTCAAATAAGAGAGTGAGAGAGGGAGAAATAGAAGGCGCTCCAGTTGGGTGACAATGAGACCGAGCGGACCACAGGGAGATTAATGACCCACCCAAGAGAGAGAGAGAGAGAGAGAAAGAGAAAAGCTGGACATAATCAAGCTGGAAGAAGAGCAGTCGTCTGGTCTCTTGAGCTGGAAACTCTGGCGACGGGGCGTATATACGCGGAAGACGAGTGGCTCGAGACTTCGGGAGAAAAACAAAGAGGATGACTGCCACTGCCCGTGACTTTATTCCCCGCAACAAATGCGAGCGCAGAAGTAAATGAGCGGAATGATGAACCTCCTCCACTTTTGACCTACCATTATATTATGTCCGTGCTTTCAAGACAATGGCTAATATCAAGTCTCTTTTCAATGCAAAACTAAATCTTTAGAGTGTTCTTTTCTTTTATATTTCTTAAATCATGGATTTTTGAACAATGTCAAGACACATATCAATCCAATATAGTTAGTGTAAATATGTGTATTATCGGCAATATGAAATTTGTATTTGGTAAAAATTATTTTTTTTCTAATTAGACATTAGAGACAGTAATTGAAGATAAAGAATAAAAAGATAAACTCAAATCTTCTGCATACACACAGAGTACATTTTCAAGTTATGCATAGTGATTGGCCGTTATCAATAGGAGATAATTACGCAGAATCCGGAGATTATTAATTTAACCAGTAACACGGCGATACCGATTGTCGTTAACTATTATTAACGAGCCAGTAGACCCCCCCCCCCGTAGGGCCACTGGGAGAATATAGCTGTTCGCGATAAGCGTTCGTATGAATTTTTGAAATTCCGAGCTCTCTGCACCTCGGGGCATCCGGCCATATTCTCCACTATCAGATTTGGTAATTAACAGATGCGAGTATTTCCATCGAGTTGAAATCATTGCGGGATGATCGCATTTTTCTTTTCGTTTCTTCGTAACAGCTCTAAAATCTGCAATTTCAAGAAAAACTAAAAATAAAAAGAGAAAAAAAATCATCGAATAAATTTAGTTTTAATAAGCAAGATTTACACTGGCTCGTTACCTTTGACGACTCCTTTTCCGCGGAAGTATGCTCTCATCCGTTTTTCTTTTTTTTCTTTTTTTATTTACCTTTACCGAGTCAAACGAAAAGTGGGGAAGAGCCTATGGGCAACTCGTTATGAAATCGTAAAAACCATCCTCTGCTTTAATTAACAAGCTGTCATTTTCTACAAAAGAGAGAGAGAGAGACACGTTTCTCTAACTAACAAGTCGGTCGAACGAGCAGTACACGATATGTCACAGGTAGCTGAGTCCTTAATTATAGCAGGTAAAGGCAATAAATGTGTGCTACAAGCGTAAATAAATTTGCTTTTTTTTCACGGCCATCAATCCGGTATGCCAAAGTAAATTGCACCGGAAGTGGTACGAGCGTATAACTTTATTAGTATACGTTGCTTGATCGAAGATAAATTTAAAAAGTTTTTTACAATTGAACGATCCGTTTATATATCTATCTATCTCCGGCTTAATATTTTTTAGAGTATCCTCTACTGAGATACGTTTTTTAAATCCAGTCTTGCCGTAGGTATTTCTCTTATAAACGTGCATAGCCAATAAAAACGCGGCATAGTAGCAGCAACTCTTGGACTACCGAGTCCAGCAAACGGGTAAAAAAAGAAAATAAAAAACATCAGCATCACATGTTTGCGTTGAAAGACGAGAAAAGACGATTGTCGTCGTATAGAGCAAGTTAAAGTTATACGAGGAAGATACGGGTATAGCGTGGGTGACAGATGCAGCATCGAATAAGTGGATGGTGAGGAGGCCAAGCGGGACTCGGTAGAACTCACCGCCCCGCGGGTCCCCCATGAAACTGCTTTGGTGTATCGGACTGCAGAGAAGAAGAAGAAGAAAGAAGGAGGAGGAGGATGAGAAGCGAGGGTCAGAGGTCATGGAGGTCCGACTAAACAAGGAACTTTCCTCTCTGGTCCGTCGTCGTCGTAGTCGTTTCGCGGTAACAGAAAGGGATCGCCGCCCATACATATGTATAAGCATACGCGGCTTGGATGAAGGTCTAGAGAATACTCCCTTGGGTATAATATCAGTGGCGCTCTCGCGCGCGCGTTCAATGTTGGACCCTTTACTCTATACCCTTTCTACTATACCTACCCCTGCTGCTTTGTTAAATTTGCAATTTATAATTCCGACCGTACTAACGCGTCTCCTGACTGATCATGTTGCGTGTGTCAGATGAGTTTGCTGCATAACGATTGACTTGGACTGCCAACTATGTTCCAAGAGCTTATTAAAACGCTAGAGATATATATTCATGAGTATAGGGTGTTGAGTCGCAAATATAGGTTTAAGGGTATATATATAAATATCATTATTATCGCGGATAAATCGGGCGTCTACTTTTGTTAAAGAGTCTGAGATTCATTTCCGTATCTCGAAAAGGTAATATATAACATTTTTCAATATTCAATATAGTTGTGTACTATCTCTCTTTCTGTATATGGACATACAAAGTTTGCGACAGCGAGAAAGCATCCAATATACAGATTCTTTTCCTTTTCAGGAAAATACAGTGACACGCCGGAAGCCAAATTTTTTTTTTTTTTTACCTTTTTACGCAAACATTATCCTGAACCTTTGTCCGAGGCTTTTAGCCCGCCAGCACTTCCAAAAAAAAGAAAGATGAAATAAAAAGTGAAACGACCAAACATCTCTCTGCTCTCCATATCTTCCGGCTATTTTGACTCATATCTCTGGCTTACTCTTATTTTTGTTCGTAATCCAACTCTTTATCTCCCTTGACGAAAGGCTTCTCGTCGTTAAAACTGCATACAACCTAGTGTATACTCTACACTAAACTACTTCGGATAGAATGACGACGATGGAACATCGGACGTACTTTATGTTACTCTCGGGAGTCGTGACGTGTGAATTCAATAAGGTCTTCGGCAAAGAGAACGAATCGGTTGTGGTTTTCTCGAAAATTGAAATTTCCTAGCTTCTGCTGCTGTAGATACTTACTGTACGCTACCATTGTAGGTGAACTCGCGGTGGCAGGTGCAACGATGTCCGCTACTCTTTCGTTATTTATATGCCTAGGAGTTGCTATATAGCCCTGCTCTGTTAATCCTTATCTTGCTTGACCTGTAGACGACCATGGCACGTGACTGGTTTGTTTTATTTCTAAATTATTTAGAAAAAACAGAAAGGTTTTAAAATTATTCAAAAATCAATAAGCTAAGTTAGTAATTTATTACTTTACATAAAAGAACGGAAATAAAAAAACAAATAATTAAAAGGATTTATTTTATTTGAAGATAAAAATCTATTTCATTTGGATTCTGTTTTTAAATCAAATGAATTGTTATTGAGTAGAAGGTATAATTGAATTCAATAAAAAAATATTTTGACTTTTTCATTGGTTTCTAAATACGTTTGTAATTTTTTTTTTTTTTTTCATTCATGGCGATATAATCGACTGGTTGGAAAGGGCAATCAATAACGCTGTTCAAACGTCAGTGGTTGTATATGCAGTAGCCACGAAATGAACCACGGGGATTTTTTTTTTTTTTAATTTACCGATTCTCCTAACAGTTCAATGTAATTGATCGAAGCCAAAGCTGACCTTACCCACAATAATTCAATGAATCTGTTTACCTCGTCGAATTCTCCGATTTCCATTCACTCGCTTCATAAAATCATTTGAATGGCTCGAACTAAAGCCAAGCAAACCAGTATACGTATGCAAGCGCAACAAAAAGCACGAGAAAGTGATATAGACTCCCGTTTGGTTGCACCTAAAAAGAGTCGACGAGTGAGAAAAAGAAAGCAAGTAAAATATATAAAAAGAAGAAAAAATGTATTTCTCCATTTTTTTTTCTCTTTCTCTCTTTCTCACTCGACGGAAATGAAGAAAAGCACGTGTACACGCGCGAGTCGAGTATTATGCGTTGGAGCATTATAATCTTATTAACAGAATCCCTCTGTGTGTTTGTATATATAGTCAGCATCGGTACCTTTCATCGCTTGAATGAGCGCCTGAAAAAAAATAGAGAAGCAAAAGAGAGAATGCAAGCAAGAGATGTATATATGTGTGTACGAAAAGAAAGATTGATTTACCATCGGCTCGATAAGCAATCGATGCTTGAATTAACAGAAATCAATCTCGAAATTTCACGGCCCATTCACAGCCATGCACAGGCTTTCTTTCTCTCTCTTTCTCTCTCTCTTTCTCTCTTTCATTGGGATATTCTATGGAAAACCATGACATTGTGGGTTTTGTGGTCTTGCTCTATCCTCCTTTTTCTTCTCAATTCTTTTCGAGCTATATACTACGCTCGTTTTTTTCTCTTTTTTTCTCTTTTTTTCCGACGAAGAGAAAAGTGTCGGAGTTGGACGATGAGTATCTCATTGTCAACATAATAAACCGTCGAAGGATCGTCAGAAGAGGGAGGGGAGGGAAACGAATGAACTTCTGGCAAGTACAATAGCTATACCAGAGAAAAATGCAGACCAGCCGCAAGAGAGAGAGAAAAAGAGTGGCTGCGGGGGCCTTCTCGAGATCCCCGAAACGGATACCCCAAGCGAGTTTTGTACATTTAGTATGATCCTTTGTATATCAGCGCCTCATCTTTACCTCTATAGCTCCTAAAGCTCTCGACGCATTTCTACCCCCCCTTGGTTTCCTTCTTCGCTATCGTTTGCAGTTTTGCCGATCGCTCGTATTATACTCTCATCTTCTCTTTCCCCCCCCCCTCCTTCTCCGACACTACTGTTTCCTTCCTTCGGTCAACTTTCTGCGACTACCACGCGAATCCACATATACAAACACACACACACACACACACACACACACACACACACACACACACACACACACACACACACACACACACACACACACACACACACACACACACA
>JAPYZE010001856.1:0-19259 GCA_030522805.1 Leptomastidea abnormis
GAGTTGCTCGAAAAATTCGAGCTACTCGATTTCGTCGAGCCGAGTAACTCGAAAAAACTCGGCTCGACGAGTACTCGAAAAGTCGAGCACTCGGCTCGATCTCGGTCAAAAAACTCGACGAGTCGAGTACTCGAAAATCCGAGTACTCGCACACCCCTAATTCTCAATAATAAATTATCGACATTTCACAAGCTTTACATTTATTAAGCATCTCAAGTCGATAAAATCTATCAAAAACTTATTTTTTTTTTTTACTTCCGTAACACAACACGCAAGATTATTGCAAAACGAGACTTTAACTGTCGTATCGTAAGATCTTTCTCGTCGTTAAATCCATCATGATAATCCAATTTTTCTTTAACTTTTATCCCCTACTGTTCCAAATAAATATAAGCTAATAAAAAACGCGTGACATGCGTGTAATTTTTTGTCACCTTGTTTTTTTTTTCTTGCTATTGTTAAATCATTCAATATTATAATGTAGAATTTTATAAAATATTTTATCATGCAAAATGCAGTGAATTATTAGGTAGGTGACAGTAGATATCTAAAAAGCTTTTTTTTTCATGCTTAATAACAAAGAAAAATTACGAATAAAAAGTAGTATAGAAAAAGTATGCAAATGCGTTTGTATACGTATAAATATACACATACACAAACTGCGTATATATAAAAAAAAAAGAAAGAAAAAAAGGAAAGCAAGTGTCTACCACAGAGCCGTTGAGAAAACGAGGCGACAATTAAACGAGCCAGTGGCTCGACAAAAACACACACGTCACTGCTCGAAAGAAAGACGCAAGAGAGAGTGCCTCTTATTCTTATATATACCTACACATATACTAAAAACATAAATGCATGCATCTCTTGCCAATAAGTCTTAATATACTAAATAATATAAATTTTCACTCTTGATCCGTCTTCTCAGTCACAAATGGTAGATACACAATCACACACACCCACACACATGTGTATTACATAAAATATCAATGATCAATTTGATAGAAAAAAATATACATATACCGACCTTGGCAGAATTTGAGGAATAGGGTTCATCGAATAATGACCACATGCGGGGTTTGAGCTTTTGCCACCAAGTAAGCTCGCCTTTGTAAAATGCCTCTTCGAAACCAAATTTTCGAGCAAGCTCTTCGTCGCTTGGCTTCTCCGTATCTAAATCCAGCCTGTCCAATACCGTTAATGTCTCTTGCGTATCTCGATGCTGCAATGAACAATTTTTTTTTTTTTTTTTTTATTAGATTAATAATATTTAACAAAATATATTTTTTTTTATTTTAAATTTATCATTTTTTATTTTTTTAAATTAAAATTATTATTTTATTATTTTACTTTTTTTTCTTGTTCATTTACATTTTTTCTTTTTCTGCAAAACGCGCTTGCTTCACTGCAGAGTTCGCGATAATATCATCTGTCGCAAGGCTGACCTTTAGCACACGCGGATATATAGGGTTGGTTGGGATGGGAGGGTAGGGTAAGGGTAGGGAAGAGAAAACGGGGGTAGTAGAGACTAGGCAAATGCAGCAGGCTCTTTCTCTCTCTCTCTCTCACTCTCTCTCTCTTTCTATCCTACTCTACCAATCGATACTGCGCTCTCTGCGGCTATTGCTATCGTTGCCTGTTTCTATTATTTTTTTTTTCTTTTTCTTCTTCTTTTACTATCGCCTCATCTGCTATATAGGTATATATATAGTTTTACTTTGGTACCCGTGATTACTACGCGAAAATTTCGTTGTAAAAATTCGCATTTCAAATAACAAAAAAAAAAAAGAAAAAAAAAGGTGTGGTTATTCGAGATGGTAACTGACTTTATATGGAAATAGGAAAACAAAACTGGTGAGAAAAAAAAATAAAAAAAGATAAAAAAAAGTAGAAAAGGGAGAAAATAAATATAGAAATATACCTATAGCTGGTAAATTTAGCTGAACGAGACTTGAAATAACTTGTAATCCGGTCATATTAAGCTCAAACGAGTACAAACAATATGCTATTATCTTAACTGTGCACTCTCACTTTGCACAAGTAAAGAAAAGGAGGAGGAGGAGGAGGAAGAAGGAAAAGCCAAATAGAAAGGGTATAAAGAAGATGAGTAGGAAGGTATGAAGAGACGAGAGTAAGAGTTTGTGATGAGGTAGAGCTTCTTTTATCAAATAAAAATAAAAAGACAGTTGAAATAAAAAATGAATACAAAAGAAATAAAAAAATTGCACATATAGTCAGTTTGAGTAGAGTATAAGATTCTGAATTTTTAATAGCGTCCGGTTATAGTTGTCGAGATTTGAAAAAAAAAAAAAAAAATTACATAAGATAAAGCAAAAGAGAGAAATAAAAAAGGAAGTTGAAGAGAATAAAGAAAGAAAAAGAGAGAGAGAGATAGGTATTGTGAGCCCGCACTAGAGTGAGTGAGTGTAGCTCTATATACAAGCCGCCGGCAACGGCTAAGTAGCGCGCGCTCACTTCGCGCACACATACATACATACATATAACCATTCTACCACACTAACCCATACAGACATATATATACAGAAGAGACGCGGTAAACGCGGAGCTGCTTGGAGCTTTTATTGAGCCAGTGGGGTTGCTGCTGCTGCTACTGCCACTACTCCTGGCTACCACCACCACCACCACTACTACTGCTGCTGAGCTCTACAATGTTTGACCCTGTTACATGCAACAGCGCGGCGGCCGCTATTGTCCGGCGTACGGTATAATATATAGTGGTACCGGTATATACATATATTATAGTAAAGGTAACGCCTGGTGTACGTATAGTGTATGCAAGTCCCTCGCGAGAGCTTTATCTCTGGTGCTAATACCCTACCGAATTTGCTGATGAGAGTAGAAAAAGGTGAACCCCACCCACTTTTGGTTTCATTATCAGCTTGATACGTGTCGTTCTTCTTTTATTCTATTTAGGATATTGTATGTGTTTATAATCGTACTATGTATGATAACGTACTATTAACGATACGAATGAAAGAAAGATTAACTATTTTTAATGATTTATTTTTTTATTTTAATTTATAAATTTTAATTAAGGCGCGGTCACGCGCGTTCTCTTTTTCTATTTTTCTCTCTTTTTTTTAACTATTTATTTGAGTTTTGTAACAGAAAGAGAAGTTGCGGAAACACAAGATTTTTTTTTTTTTTTGATTGATTTATATGCGATGGTAATATATTTTTTTCTTCTATTATTTTTTCTTTTATTCTCTTTATTTTTCTAATTTATTTATTAATGCGGCATCTACTTCTATCCTCCCTTTCCCTCCCTTCCTATTCGACGAAACGAAAGAGCAGGCAAAAGGCGTATAATCGATTTCGCTACGAGGAAAAATTATACTTGTGATTTTCTAGGGGTTTATTTTTCTTTTTCTTTTCCTTTTTTTTGCAAATATCAAGCTTTATATAAAAAGAGAAAACGTGACGTTTTCTGTGAATCTGAATTATTTATGGTTTATAGACTGGTTGTGTAAGAAGTAATTAGCTTCAGATCAAATTGATCTGAAAATAAGATTGCTGCTAATTTTTTTCTTCTACCTCCTTTTTTTTTTTTTGCTGGAAAGATGAGAGAAAGAGAGAAGAGAAGAGAGAAGCGTCGATCTTTATGAACGTAATTTGACCTTCTTTTTTTTCTCTCTCTTTGATCGTGACGTTTATTACTTAACTAAAAAAAAAAGACAAAATTATTAGTCTAGTCTGTAATTTTGATTTCTCGATTGTTATCTTAAAAGTATATTTATCGTTAACAAGCAAGTTTAACATTGAAGCCTGTCATTAAAGCTTATTGTCAACAGCAACATCGATATTGTACACATACATTCCTTAATCAAACAATACGATCAAACAACAAGTCATTAAAAGTCAACATTTTCCTAATAAATAACCAAACTCTCTTTCTCATTCACTTATTCTTTTTATTACTATGAAAAAAAATGATTTTGATCATAACTTTCTGGATCAAACGACCTGGACATTGCCTTCGTGAACCTGGCACCTAAACACTGTTAAAATTATATTATTGCCATATATTGATGTTTGTAATTATACATGTTATTTTTCATAAATGGAACAGATTTAAAATATCTTGCAAATACACTCAACTAACAAGAAGACAGTCGGGTATGCGGGTCACGGATTTTGATGAAATTTTGTATACTGGGTCCTTTTGGCATATAATGAAAGAATCCCAAAAGGACTCAGTATACAAAATTTCATCAAAATCCATGACCCCAATACCTGACTGTCTCCTTGTAAGAGTCAAAAAAATCGTCTGTGCTTTGATAATCCCCTAAGGTATGTGAATTTATAAATATAATGAAAATAATAGCTAATTATTTTATAATATTCTTATTACGATATATTTTAAATCTTTTTTTTTTCAATTTTTTATAAATGATTGTTGAAATTTATAATATATAGTACATGTGCGCAAGTGTCAAAAATTTGCAATTTATGTATTTAAATACAATCTGAAAATATCGTAATAAGAATATTATATAATAATAATAATATATATTATCCTTATTATTATAATACATTTACAATTTATTAGGGATTATCAATGTGCCGACTACTATGTATTCTAACTCTAAAAAATAGATTTTATTTTCTACGATACTTTTAATGTAATTTGACCTTCTTTTTTTGTCTCTTTGATCGTGACGTTTATTAACTAAATGAAAACAAGACAAAATTATTAGTCTAGTCTGTAATTTTGATTTCTTGATTGTTATCATATCACATTTTGTTATCATAAGGATATGTTTAAGTTTATTAAAGCTTAATATCAAAAGCAACATCGATATGTACACATAATTCCTTGATCAAACAATACGATCAAACAACAAGTCATTAAAAGTCAATATTTCCCTAATATTTTTACTTATCCTTCTTCACCTAAAAACCGTAGTAAATTCAACATAACCAACCGTGAAATATATATAACCCTACAACAACAACAAAAAAAAGTGAAAGAAAAAAAAATAAGAGACACATCCCCCAGGCACATACATATATGCACCAAAACACTTGAACTCGTATAAGAAGTCCAAACATTAATCTCGCGTACCCCTTCTTTACCGCGCTGTCACGATACAAGCGCGAACTTTAATCACACTCGCCATATATAGGTACACATCAGTTCTTGCAAAAAAAAAATAGGGGGGAAAAAAAAGAGAATATGTACACCACAACCGCAGGAATCAACGAAAAAACTATCCTGTCAACTACAGACTATACAGTTTATAGAAGATGAAAAAAAAAAAACGTTAGATAAGAGCATCCAGTTCTTAATTTAAAAAATTTTACGTTATGATAGTATAGAATTATTTTTCAATTCTATATAGCTGAAAAATCTTCTCACTTTTGTAGGCCAACAGTATACTTTGATCGATACTATACTTACTTATACTCCTCACTCTATAGCACATATTCACAATAAATCATAATTAAATTTCACATACAGACACCTGCATTTTATTTATGGTTCAGTCAAATTATCAGTGCATTATTAAGAGTCAAGCCAAAAAAAAAAAAAAAACCGAAAAAAAGAAAAGAAAACTTAACAGTAAGAAAAATTACCGAGATAATGCACAGGGGTGGTTGAGTAAAAGCAGCAAAGAATAAAATGACCGCGAGGTAAAAAAGCTTCGCTCTACCGACTTTTCTCTTTCTCTTTCTCACCAGTAAAAAAAAAGCAGTTCATCCTTTATTTTCTTACTTTAGCTAAGCGAACACTTATATATAGTGTATATAGGTACGATATAATAGTAGTGGAAGTGGTGCTAGAAGTGGTATAGTTGTTTTTAGTCTTGCGTGACCTGTTCTGATCGAGTCTATACTTTAAAAAAAAAGTAACTCGTAGTGTATTCGATGGTGATAGTGGTAGTGGTAGTGGTGCAGTAAAATGCGTTAACGAGATATACGCTTTAAAGCTTAGAAGCAGATGATTTTATATATGCGCATGCGTTTATTATATGAAAAGTTCACATTGTCAAATTTTTACGGGTCACGCGGGGTGAGATGAGTCATGATGAGAATCTGTCTCTTTTTTTTTAGTACTCATGTTTTTTGTTGTTTATATTTTGATTTTTAGGCATTTTAAGTTAAGTACCTTTTATACTGATTCCCTTTTCTTTTTTTTTTTTATTAGATTAAGTAAGGATTAAATTACGCTGCCAACTTTGACAGTTACTGAAAAGTTGAGATATGAACTCTTTATATATACCTACCCTCTGTTCTAAAACATCGTTTACACAAAGCGATCCAAACACTTTACATGTATTATAGCTCCCTACTCTCCATCTTCTTCTCACCGTTATATTAACTTCAATTTCCCAATATGAATGATTGATTGATTTTTGTACTGCATATGTATGTGTGTATTTTTCTTTTTCTTTTTTTTTCAACTGACGCAGCTGAAAAGTGGCTGGAAATAATGCCAAAGAGCCGGGAGGGCTTTTTTAGTGATTAATGCTTTTATATTTCGAAAGAGTGGTAGAATAATATTTTCATATTTTTAAAATCAACTGTTTTCTCTCTGTTCATATTTTATAGATAGAAAATCGATAAATATCAATTTTGATAAAAGATGATCTGTTGAAATAGAAAATATGCCTTGTGTTTGTATAGTATGTATAAAAGCATATCAATATAGCAATGAATATAGATATACTATCTGGTATAACGAATAATGCAGTTTATGTAATCATGCAAGGTTTTCATAGATTATTTTACCGAATTAATAACGATGGTCGGGGTACTAATGAAAATAATGGAAATTTGGATAAAGAGCTTTATTTGATTATTAAAAATTAAATACAGTATAATTTAGTTGATGGTACTATAGCTTATACAAATAATTTTAATTATTTCAATATTAGAACACATTAATATTTATTAAAATAATCATCATCATCATTAAAAATCTTTAATATTACAATTTCAATAAAACATAAACATTTTCAAACCACATCAATATAAAAATTGTAAATATAAAATCCATCACTTTCTAAAACAATAAATTCCATGCTCCGAATCTTCCCCCCTATAAACTACCATAAATCCATAACCATCCGTGCGATAATTTTCCAGCAATAATCTAGTAGGTAGGTTATTATAACCCACCCACTCACTTCCCAATCATCCTCCTCCTTTTCCTCTTTGGTTATTACCATCAAAGGTAAATCCCCATGGCAGCCGCAAAGTTGCGGAACGACGCGCGTGACCCGTGAAACGCTTGCACTATATATAGGTACTATCCTATACCCTCTTCCTTTTGAATCGTACATGTATGTATGTATACATACATATATATACCACAACATCAACCTCGTTCGCGGTTAGAGACTTGTATATAGGAAAAAGATACTTTCATGTCGTCGTCTTCGTCGTTGTATGTAGCGATCGATTAATCGACTGCTAATAGATGAACCGCAAGACTTTTTTTTACTAGATCTTCCCTTTTTATTTTCTTGGATTTTATTCTTTTTATGCTTATCCAAGCTTTTTCTTTTTCTTCTACTTTTCTTTTCTTTTTTATCTAAGCTTAGCTTTGGTTTTGGTTAGGTGTTAATGGTTTAGTGGAAGGTTAATCTGATAAAAATTTTCTTAGTTTAATGATTATGATTTATTACAATTATCATTGAAAAATTGGTTATTTATTCGTTTTGTTTTGTTGATGTTAGTGTCTATTTATTAAGTTCAAATTTTAGTTTTAAAGTCATATATAGGATACCGTGTGAATCTTTAAAATTTAAATATTATATATTCTAATTACAAAACAAGCGTAGCCGCACATAAACTTTCAAAATAAAGCATATTGATATTTTAAATGCGTAGCAGCTTATAATATATTGATAATTAATAATAAATATGTGCCCTCAGCTCCAAAATTTACGTACCCGCAGTAAACTATTCAAATTTTAATCAAGTATTGGAAGATTTAAGTCATTAAAAATAAATTACATCGATTAAATTGATTGCCGAATAGAAAATACAGCAAAAATACGGAAATTAATTAAAACTTTATAAATTACATATTGACTATATGTACCTATATGTGATTTATTAATTTACTATTTCTAATATTTCTAAATCGATATTGAAACTGTGCAGTAATCAATTATTTAAAAAAGATTTAAAAACAAAAAAATAATAAGTATACTAAAATACATTTTTAATGAACATTTTTTGATTCACGTATTATGTCTGACCCAACGTTTACTTGAACTACTGACTTATGAATTTCAAAGATACAATATCCTGTAAAATTGAATCCTTTAGAATTTTTTTTAAAATTCAATTGGCCTTTTATATTCCATAAATCAAAAGTTAATAAATCGATATTAAATAAATAAAAGCTGAGCTTTAAAAAAAGCACTGAATTCAATAACTATAAGCATAAGACGGAAGATACTTCCAAGGTATTATAACGCCTAAGAACGTCATCTCAACGTACCTTCTCTCTTTCTCCAGCTCTTATTTCTTTTGATAAAATAAAATCAGCTCGCAAAGCCTCTTAATATTAAGTCTCCAATTATAAAAAAAAATATATATTCCCATTCACCACACACACACAAAAGAAAAAGAAAAAATTACAGCTCTTAAAGAAACTTTAATCAATGTTATCTATAAAAAAAAAAATAATAATAATAATCGTTGCAACACAGTAAATCAATCCCAAATTTAATATCCGTAAAACGTCAAGCTTTTATCAATAAATCCCAAACCTTTCTGTCACTATAACACTATATATATATACAGTATCATTCGGTTCACAGTCTGAAAACAAGCTGACCTATACTTTAGTATAGACAAGGCTGAGAAAACGCAAGTGACGCGCGAAATCGTAAAATCACAGAGCTTCTGGTATAAAATATATATAGGTATATATATATATATATAAGTGTAGGTTGTGTGAAGGGAAAGAGAAGCTTCTGAGTCCTTGAGCCCAGGTTACGTATAGGATTTGCCTCGAGGCTGTTCACAAACTTTCGTGAGAAACTCGCTGTCTCTCGATATCTCTCTCTCTCTCTCTCTCTCTCTTTCTCTCTATCTCTCTTTCGCTTTTGGTATATCCTCGTAAAGTTGCAGCTTCGGCTCAAGGGAATAATGGGAAAGGGTAAAAAAAGGGGATGAGGAGATAGGATGTGCGTATGGATGTTTTTTGGTATATATATATACGAACTCTGATATCTGTTGCCTTCGTAAATGATAAACTCTTGTGCTTGAAAGAAAAAAATGTATTTTGGTGTGTTTATAGGTATGCAGCTTTTGCCATGATAAGTTTTTATTTTTTCGTCAAGTTATTTTGGTGCTTGTAGTATTCTTTATTTTTTATAAAATATTTTCTTTTTAATGAAGATCAGTTTGTTTTTAAATTGTTCATAAGATCTGAATGAATCTATATGAATATGAAATAAAAAAGAAGAATATCAAGTTTTACAATAGTCAAAATTAAAATTTAAATTTAATTCAAAATCAATGCAAATCTTTTTTTTCTTTATTCCACATAAAAAATCAAATACGATCTTTGACAAAAAAAAAGTTAAATTACATTAAAAGTTATTCGCGATTAATCGTCATTAATCACTACATTCGATAAGCAAATCATTTAGCACGTACAGGTTTAATTATTCATTTGTATGAAAATATAGTAATGGAGAAATGCTTTTGTTTACACAGACACATAACAAGTGCTGTGGTGATAGAGCTTACTTTATTGTGTCCCAAGCGTATTATATGGTCAATAATAATAATTACTATAAGAGCTAAGTTACGTGCCCTGAATGCGTATCAATATGTATGTATGTATGTGTATGTATTTGTGTGTACGTGATCGTGGTAAAGAGTCGCAAATGCTTGATGGTAGGAAAGGAGTGTGTACTTAATCAAAGCATTTTAATAGCTTTTGTTTGGCTTACTTGTATCGATTGGCATTTTATGTATATATAGGTACATAGTCCTTTAGCTTATTAAATTACAAAAGCTTCATATTCTTAAAGGATGTAAAAACTGAGTGTATCGTTAAAAATAGTGGTGCTATAGTGTTTTTAACGTCTAGCCAGGTAGTAACATTGCTGATGTATATGTATAGACTTTAGGAAAGAAAAAAATAAATTTTTTAGGAGCTAAGCTTTTATACGTGACGAGTTAATGTCCTCTTAGAGTATAGTCGTTCGCTTAAGCTAAACTACTAAAAGGTATATATGTATGTATGTGTGTGTATACAATGGAAAGTTTAAAACTGCGTTTCATTGACCTTAATGTTTCATTTCTTGTAAAATTTTTTTTATATTTTTTTATTTTTTCTCTTTTTTTTTTTTTGTTTTACAAAAATGACTTTTGAAGAATAAAAGGAGTTTTGAGTTTATTTAAAAGGAGATAATAAAGTTTTGTGATGTGAAAAGAAATAAAAATAAAAAAATTAATAAACGACAACAATTTGTAATTGGTTTAATGTCTCATAAAAATTATTTTTAAAAATTATAAAATAAATTCTTAAGCGTAATTATTTTATGGAATGAAAATAAAATTTTTTTATTTCACTCATTAGCTTTAATAGTATATTTCAAATTGGACTCTCTACAGCAACTAAAACAGTTTCAATTTTCTCCAAAAATAAAAGAAACTTTTAGCGCAACATTTTGAGAACAACCACCTAAAGAAATTCAGGTGAAAACACTAACTCCTTAGATAAAAAACAGAAAAACCCTTTTCAAGATTCTGATTAAATTTCTTGGTTTAAACACACACACACACACACACATACACACATCAGTAACACTTTTTTTTATAGTTATCACTCTTGTTAAAAAAAAATATTCATTATTTTTTTTTCAATTTCAATTTGTCTAAAGTTATTTATTTTTAAAAATTTTTTAATACTAAAACTTCACAAGAACACAAATATTTAATTAAATTAAGAAAACTAATTTGATATATAGCGTATTATACCCAAGTAAAAAAAGAAAATATGATACTCTCACAAAGCACAGGTAATTGTACTGAATACAGAAGGTGCATATCCCGTTAGTTTGGCAATTTCGAGGCCTTCTTTTGCTGCCGTATTTTCAGTCCTTTTATCTTTTAAATTTTCTTTGTGCGCAGAAAATATGAAGAAAAAAAAAGAAAGAGAGAAAAAGAGAGACAGAAAGTTTGTACCTTGATTAAATAAATAAATCTTTCACGTACCATAAGCTTAGAACCGTAATAAGAAAAGTGGGTTATCTAACCCCAGGTGTAGTACGCGCACCAGTTTTCCTTTTATTCAACCAGTGATACGTTGACGTATAACGAAAAAAAAACATTAAGCGCACCCTAAACCCCCCCCCATTCCCTCTTTTTTAATATTAATCAACTTTATTAAAAATTACGATCCTAAAGATTATTTTTAAATGAAAATTAACTTGAATTAATAGAGAAAAAAAGTAAGAAAAAAAAACTTGATAAACTTTTTTGCATACGTGTATAGCTTGTACACGAAATTTTCTATTTTAAAATAGTCTGCAAATAAATTTCAGAGATGGTAGTATTCATCGCTTAAATATGTAAATTTAGCATACTTGTTATAATTCATATTGAACTGTACACGATTATAACCGGATTGGCGTACATTGCATATTTAAACTCGAAATGAACCGTTGAAAATATGGGTATTTTATCGTTGCAAAATTTAATGAATTTTTTTGATATTGTAATAAGAAAATAAAAAAAAATAAAAAAACTTTAATAAAAATTTAAAAAATAATATAAAGAAGAATAAATAAATAACGAGATTACGATGTAATTAAAAGAGCTCATATTTATAATGTAATATGATTATACTACGATTTAATATAGTACGTTTTTAATATCCTAAGAAAAAGAAAAACTATCAAGGTCTGTATTGAATAATCTTTGAATAACGATTTGTAATCAGGCTTACCTGAATTAGACTAGATTAAAATACTGCAATGAAATATCTTATTAATTAAATTAAATATCTTAAAAAAAAAATAAAAAAAAATTAAGGTCAAATAACATGAAATAAGATTACTAAATAAGATAAAAGGTAAGTTTTTATTATTGATTCAATAATATCACGCGCAGAGCTTTTTAGCATTGTTCGGCGTGAATAAATCAAAATCACTTCTTTTAAATCTCAGAAAAACTTTGCCTTTTCTTTAACTTAAAAAAATCTTAAAAAAACCAAGATATCGTGCTCCCTTATTATGAACCTCCAGGAAGCACAGAAATCCCTATTAATACTTCAACCACTATATTTAACTAAAAATAAAAAAATAAGTTTAATATTCAATTCTCACCTGAGTGTAAGTCATCCAACAACAAGGCTCCACCTGATTTGAATCGAGACCCCAAAAATCGAGCTCCTCCTCGAACAGCGGACCACATACATCCGTAGGATAATGCAGCTTGCCGGTACGATAGTAATTGAGGACTTGAGCAAAGACACCCGGATGACGGTCGAAGAAGTACTCGTTTAATATTGGATCGTAATTGGCGAGGGCTTCGGTTAATCTCGATAGCCTCGTCGCCGGTATCTTCTTCAGGGTCGCCTTGTAGGTCTCGTGTCTTATCCCACCTACGTTCAGCACGACGCGGTTTTCCGCGTCCATGTTTATGAGATTCATGCTTCGAGCCGCGGCGGCTGCCGGATGGCAACTGCTGCTGATGCTGCTCTGCTACCGTTGTCCACCTGTACGTAGATCCGTACTGGCACCGCATGTACTGACCTCGAGCCCGCTTGCCTGGAAAATTTTATAATTATTTTTATTTTTTTTTAGAATTGTTTGTTTTTTTGAGATGATGGAGTGGGTGAGATTGCGAATAGAAATTTGGTAAATAGAATTAATGTAATGTTGAATTTCGTTTTTTTTCTCTTTAAACAATCAGAGTAAGGGATTAATTTTGTAAATTTTTGTTTTTCTTTTAATGGTTGATTTCTTTAAACGAAATTATAAAAATTAATTATAATTAGTTTTAATTGTTACTAAACTCAAAAAGAGAGTTTTTAGGTATATTTTTATTTTAAATTACCCCACCCAAAAAATGGCAGTTTTTATTACGCGATATAAAGTTTTCTAAATTTTATTACAATATTAATGGCCAGAAATTTTCTGGCAATATAAAAATTTGCATAACATACTTATAGTTAAAATGAGAGTATATACCTATTCATTACAAATTGTAACTGTAATATTGTAGTTTTTTAGTATGCGGATTAATTTAATACTTGTCTTTTGGAATAGAAATTCCGTAATAATCCTAATTAAAGTGATAATATATTATTCAATTTTGATATTGTAATTGTTAATATTGCATATTTGATTTGATTAAGATTGCGCAACTCTATTTATTTTCAGTTTTGTGTTATATTTTCATTAATTCACAGATACGTACTTTTTAATGTATTGAATAAATAAATAAATTAATATTTAAAATTGATTTTGATAACTTATTACAAATGTATGTGATATAATTACAAACAAGATCTAATACTTTAATTAAGTAATGAACATAATAACAACAATTTAGTTAACATTATTTATTTATCAAAATTCAATTAATTAATTTCAAATTGTTATTTTCCCTAAAAAAATCAAATATAATAGGCTTCAAAATAATGTACATTGTCAAGGGTCAAGCTGTGGTTATCAAGATGTGACATTGACACAGATAGGTAATTATTATGATAAGAAAATAATTAAAAAGTATCTATCAACTATTCAGATTATTAACATGCCTTTTCTAAATTAATTTGCATTAAAAAGTTCGTCTTGTAAACTAAGACGTCAATAAGATATCGTCGATTTTTCTAAAAGAATATCCTGCTTTTTACGATGCCATACAATAATTTCTTCAATCATGAACTCATTTATTTTCAATAATAATTTTTTATAAATAAAATAAAAATATTGTTTATAAAATATTTTATTAAAAAAAATAATTTTTATTATTATTGTATTTTTTACAGTCAAACAATTTTTAAAGTCTAGTAAATGTAAGCCGTTTAAACACTCTTATGAGTGTATTTTGGCTAGGAATTACGATCTTAGAATGATAGACTCTGGAATCGAACCTTCGATCTGTATTGTTACGAAACTTACGCTCTTCGTAACATATTTAGATCTATTTACTACTTTATTCTTTTCATAATTAAATATTCAGTTTTTCAATCAGCTATTTGTTATTCTTTAAAAACTTAGAGCTTATTGAACAAAGTAACAAATATTTTGTATTAATTTTTTTATAATATATTATTTACAAGTTTTTATATATTGTTCTAATTACTTTAATTACAAAAATAATTTGTGCTAAACAAACTAATAAATACTTTCGTTTGTTTGTCTTTTTTTTCAATTTTTATTACAAAGTGAAAATAGGAGAATTTGCTCAGCTAAATTTTATTTTAAATGTAGGTAAATCCCAGCTAATTTATAGTTGCTTGCGACTAATAGACTGTAGCAGAGTAAAATAGTATTATCATTTAAATAGCTTTTCATGAAAGTAAATGTACATGTTACATTATTAATTCTCTTTATTTAACTGTTTTGTTTTATTAATTGTTTAAAAATGTAATATATGAAAATCAGAATGAATTTTTTTATTATACTTTTTGAATTAGCAACTTTTTTCGTTAATTAATTTTTGAAAATTACAAGGTTACATCATATACGATCTTTGTTCACTATAATTTAAATGAGTTTCAACAAAAATTAAGCAGGAAATTCTACAGTGTATGTATTATAATAAGGAATATCAAATTATAATACAAATTATGCTTATTAAAGATTTTTGTTACATTTTTCTTGAAATTTTTTTATTATTATATTAAATTGGATATAATCATAAACTCACATGATACTGATGTTACACTAAAAAATTTTGTTATTTTTTTATCATAATAATTTTCTAGCCGTATAAAATTTATAAAAACATACAATAATGAAACAAATTAACATTAAAATACTTTTTATAACCATCTATTTTATTTGAAATTTTATTTTTCAACACATTGTTAAAACTTCAATTCCTTAAAAAGCAAAATTTATCAAACCATCAAAATACATAACGACAAGCTTATCATCAGATAAGCTTTTCGCTTAAACAAAATGATTTGACATAAAAAATATTAACGTCAATTTTGCACGCTCGTTTCATAGTTATGATGTAAAAGTGTCCATTATCAGAGAATTATTAACATAATTTTACCAAGCCAGTTTATCGAACAAGAACTTGCACTCAAACAACGATAATAAATTTTATATTTTGAAACAGAAAAGCAACCTTCCCACTTATATTATAGAAAATGTGGAATTTAGAGTATGTTGTAATCGAGTGATATACTAATCACTTTTAACAAGAATAAAAACAGATTAGATTATTTAAGGGTAAATAGATAAATATCGATTCAAGTGAGATTTGAATGAAGAATATGTAAGTTAGAATGTAGGTCACTTGGCAAACAAAAAAAAGGAAATTTTAGTTTTTCGATTATCTTAGTTTAAAGAAGAATAGAGAGTATTGTTTTCTTGGCACTATTATGCACAATATTGTTTAATACACGAAATTTTGGTATACGTCATGTAATGCATTGATTTTTTTTGGTCTTTTTCCTCATGTTATATATGCGCATATTTTTCAATTTCAAACGATACGATATTATTTTTGTATTATAATATTAAAACATCAATGCCAAAGAAGGTTTCAAAAAAATCAATTTTATTTAAATATTAGGAGAAAAAAAAATTTTTTTTAATGGTACCAAAATTGTTCAGCAACACATGTTCATATTTAAAAACTGAAAAGTTGAATAAAAATTTTTTTTCCATACATTTTTTTTTAGTATATACATGCAATGGATCCTTTAAAGAAAACGAGACTTGGAGAAAATAAAGCGAACGTGAACTGTTTTCCTGCGTCGGATTTAAAAGTAGGTCTCTTTTGTATATGAGAGAAAAAGAGAGAGAGAGAGAGAAAAGAGAGGCAAGTGCACTTTTTCAACTGAAATGTTTTCTTATACGTATACAATCGGTTTATTTATTCAGCTAGCGTCTGGAGGTATATATATATCTATCTATACTCAGTGTGTCGTTACAGTATATACCTTTCTTGATAATAATACGTAGATTTTCTTAGATTAATTGTTAATATATTCACCTCGTGGTATATATTATAAGATAAACTCATATTCATGTAAAATTATTATTATTTTTAATATTTATCAATTTAAAAAAAGCAATATTATATTTTTTTCTTTATATTTTCGTTAAAAATATGCTTACTCAACAACGTCTGCCCTCGTTACATTTATACTTGAGTTTTAATAGTATGTAGGCAAAAGTGCAAGCAAAAATTTTCCTGGAAATAAGCATCTAATTACAGCGCGATCCAAACAAGATAATAAGTACTGCAAACAAAGCTGAAAATGTTTACAATGGCTTAGTCGAATTGTTATACAAAACGACGAGACTCAAGTCAAAACTTGAAAAATTTTTTTTGAGTATTAAACTTTGATAAGTATATAACCAGTTTTGTGGAACTTTGAAATTATGCCTGTTAGTATATGCTACGTTTTGCATTTTCCATTTAGTACTACGATAATACTTGCTAAGAAAATACAGCTGACGGAGGAAAGTCGCAGTTTGCAAGCTCAACTTTTACACTTTGAGTTTGATAACGAAGATTCACTGACAATTACTGTTTTTTTGGTAAAAGTGGTGTTCTATTTTGGTGGTAGAATGTAATTAGTAAAATATTCGGAGAATTTTTTATTTTTTTTCATTGATTTACGGTTTAAAGTGGGCAGAGGCTATTTCTTGGATAGAAGGGATAAATTATAAATTTGATATGTAGAGCTTTAGATGGAATATTTTTTAATAAAGAATATTTTTCTACCAAGTAATGAAATTTGAATTTTTCGAACTTAAAAATAGTAGCAATTTCTTTTTTTTTTTGTTTTTTTAATGTGACCTAGATTATATAAAAAAGTTAACGTATGAGGTAACTTGTTTGTTGTGTTTAGAAAATTAAGAAGAAAAAATATTATTTGGTGAGAATGATATTATATATTAAAGTAGGATTAATATAGTGGAAAAAATTGAGTAAAAATTATTTATCTAATTTGTTATGGTTATTATTCAAGGTTATTTTACATTACAAATTCTTTTATAAAATTTATTAAAAGACCATAATATTACTTGTAACGCAAAGTAGTCAACAGTATTATACTTTAACAGGAATTTTTTTTTTCATATTTACATACCTATATGTTTCAATGTCATATAATATTTCGTAGAAATAGAAAGAGCTTCTTAGAATTTTCGCAATTTTTAGAGTAAAAGTTTTCAATATACAAAAGTAAAACTATATATACACGTGCAATTTTCATTTTAAAGGCATGTTCTGTATGAAAAAAAATATACATTTCAAATATTCTGATATTAATAATATTTTATAAAATGCATTAACAAAAATGTCATTTATTTACACATTTTTTGTAATAAAAAAGATAAAATTTAATAAAAAATATTTAATAATAAAACAATAAATTTCAATTTTACAGTTAAACAATATATAAAATTATAAAACATTTTAAAATTAAATTCAATCAAGTAAATATTTCATGAATTTTTAAATCAAATTTTACCAAAGCTTAATTTAAACTCTCTCTCTCTCTCTCTTTCCCTCAACGAGCTTTAACGCATAGCAGAATCGATAATTAAACATTATAATCATTTTCCATGAACACGTTACACGCACAAGGACACACATACACACATAGATTAAATTCCGCTCGGTCTTGCATAAAATCTAGTAAAAGCTCTTTCGAGCGGAAGTCAAGCTCGAAAAGTCGTGAGCTCAAATATTATCACACTGTAGGGAGAGAAAGAGAGAGAGAGAGAGATACAAGCGAGCAAATCAAGTGCATCGAATAAAATTTAACTTTTCCTCCCCACTATATGTATAATACCGTATAACAAGTTCACAAAGCTGTTCATTTATATCTAAATACGGAAAGGGAAATAAATTAAACTTTTGTGAAAGCATCATTGGCTCACCACACGATGTTTATGCTGCGAATACAGACATATACATTTACAGCTACGTTGCGATAATAGAACAAAATCGAGTAGTCGTATTTTAAAGAATAAAGAGTATACGGAAAATAGCGTCAGTAGTAACAGCCGTGTCCGGTGCGGCGTAGGATGGTGTGTGGTTTTTCATCATCATCGATTTCATATTTAATCTCGGCGTTTGCTCGTTAATAACAATAAATCGGCCATTTACACACACACACACACACACACACACACATACACACATACACACACACACACATCGTTGCATTTATCGGTTATCCATCCTCATACTCAACCAATGCACCAAAAAGTCCAGAGCGAAAAAGCAGGATGCGCTAAAAAAAAGGGAGTATGAAAAGGTCATACCTCGTTCAGTCATATATGACCCAATGAGATATAATCCGTTGATATCTATATTTATATATAGGTACACGTGTGCATTAGCCTCACACCGATAAAGTTTTTTTTTTTTATTTTTTTTATTTGGCTTTTCCCAAGTGACCGTGTCCTAGAATATTTCTGGATATGGCGTAATGAATATCTTGGGTTATCATCATGAATGTGAAAGCCCAGTGGGTATATGTAAGTGTCAGATGAGTAGTAGAAAGAGAGTTACTCGGTTACGTTGCGTATAGAGATAGAGACACTTGATGTAGGTAAATATGAAACTTGACTTGAGGTAAATCTAGACGATCTCGGGGATAAAAGTAAATCGAAAAATGATCGATATTAGCTCTATATCTTGTGTGTGAGTGAGTGAGTGTGTGTGTGTGTGTGCGTGTGTGTATTGGTAGACAGTCTCTATATAGACGAGAGATGATTATTGTCTGACAATTCGTAATTTGGACATGAAAAATAAATATAAGCGTGACCGATGATAATAAAAATAATAGCAAAACGAAAAAAGTGCCACCACGATGGTAAAAAGTATCTAGCGCATCATTCATTTTTTCATCTCTTTCTTTTCGTTTCGTTCCTCGTTCCCATCTGGCTTTCATATCGGCAGAGTGGAATTTACATTCAGCCATGAAGCTTTACAGCCACGAACTATATGCATATGTTTATATATCGACGCCCCGTACGAAAACTATCATAAAGTATAGTTGTCTTACGAAGAATACGTTAAGTCCTGATTTAACGAAAAATACGCTAAGTAAAATT
>JAPYZE010001857.1:0-19254 GCA_030522805.1 Leptomastidea abnormis
AATTTTTGATGTTGTGCCTTTCTTCTTAATAATTTTAGGGCTATGTCTTTATCGCTATATTCTGAGTTGTGCCCTTCTTCTTCCGAGGCAGCGATATCGCTTGGACTTTTAATGCATTATTGCATAATGCACTTTCTTGCTCGATTGCATCTGTCTTTGATGCTGACATTCTTTTTTTTTTGTTCCATTCTTTCTCTAGTTTTTTTTTTTTTTTTTTTCTAACATAGTCACTCTCACTCGTCGACCGCTTAATGGATCCGAGTATGCATGAAAGAGGTTTTCAGTCTTTCATATTGAGGTATAAATAAGGGAAAGTGGTTGTTCACTGTGTTTGATGTACATAATATAAAAATCGTGCTTTTTGCACGTCAAAATTCAGTCAGTAGCGTCGTAGGTTTAAAAATTTTTTTATATACGTACCGTATATAAAAAGTACCGTACCGGTACTGAAGTTTATAATTATATTTATAGGTAAAATTTACCGCTGCTAAAAGCAAATACACCCACGTACTCGTGAAGGTTTGTCTATTTTTGATATATCGCTCAAATGGTAAGTAAGCTTATTTAAGTAAGTTCTTTATATGGTGTGCGTGTATAGCAATATGGTAATGGTTTATTTAAAACTAAATTAACTGCAAATACCAAGAGTAGAAAAAAAGAAAAAGATAAGCGAAGGCTATTTAGTTTTTTTCATCGTTTGTATTTGAAGACGTGGTATGAGTATCTAGACACGATTTGCTTGATTTCATTGAGTAATAAATTTTTCTCATCATCATGATCGAACGCGTCAAGACGTTGAAAAAAAAAAAGCTAAGCAGTTTGTGATATATTCAAAGCTTAGGATAAGCTTTTTTTACATTTCGTTCTTTTTTTTTGGTTTTCTTTACTCTATAGCTTTTTTTTGTTTCATTTTATAGCTAAGAATCTTCGGTAGACTATATCTATTTCAAATCTTGTTAACTTCTATACCCTCCCTACCCTTTTTTTTAAATATAACTTTTAAAATATTCTCATAAATTTTTCCAAATGTCTTCACATTTTCTTATAAATAAGAACAATGACATTCTTAGCTGACAATATTAAACTTTGATTATATTCTATTTTTCTTAATTTTTTCCTTCAAAATGTCAATCATTAAAACAGTGAAAAATCACAAAATGCTCCATCAATAAAAAAACTATGAAGAAAAAAAAAATTGCTTCTAACATTCGTCATAAAAGTATATAGTAAATTAACTCACGCTCAACCAAGAATTTATTTTTCAATGCAATAAAACACACAGACATACACAGACATTATTAAAACTTTTCCCCTACTTAATCTCACTTCTCGAAAAAAAAAAAATTCCAATAAATATACCCCAACAAGCCTTATAAAAACTCTCGGTATCTAAGCTCCAGAAAAGCTCGTATAAAAAAAAATTCAAAGCTTGCGATCGGAGAGTAACGAACTCTCAGACTCGCTCAAATCGTTTGTATTGAAAAGAAAAGAAGAGGGGAGGGAAGGGGAGAGAATATAAGGGATGCGCGTGCACAGTCCAACAAACTCTATAAATGCGATTCCCGCAAGCTCTTTGATACATCATTGTCGTTTCTCTCTGTCTGTCTCTCTGCTTATCGTATATTTTGAAAACGTCACGCATACACGAGGCGCACGTAGATTAGACCGCATGCCAACGTTTCTCCTCGTGCTGGAATTTCCCCTTGTCACTTATATAAATATACTTACATATGTATGTATTATTATAACTATATGTATTTTATGTACACCTACATGTCCATATTACTCGACGACGGGGGGAGGCTCTTTGACAAACCGTGTGTGTGTATGTGTGTGTCGTCGTCGTCGTCTCTATCGCATGCGCGTGATATAATTTTATCGCTTGAAAATTTTATGTTTCCTCGTTTTGTATGTATATATATATATATATATATATATATATATATGCCTCATCCTCGTCAGCATCCTTCTTATTTTTCTATAAATGCGGGGTTCTTTCCTCGTTTTGCGATCTGCTGATTATTTATAAGAAGACTGCACGCGTATATAATTGTATTTTGGATACTTGATGATATCGAAGATAATAAGCTGGATAATGTATATACACACATACACGAGTCGAGTCTTTGAACGCTGGTAAATGATATTCGTGCGTGCTGGGAGGGCAAAAAACAGTGGAAGAATAGCGGTGGAATGGCTTACGGGGGAGGACAAGGTGAATCAAGCTGTCGCGACGTGACGATTGCGCGCGAATTTCGTCCTTGCTTTGACTCGGGTATATGGGAGTAAGTAGGAGTTGAGCCTCGTGTGTGGAAAGTTAGGAGGATATGGCTGATCGGATAATGAGGTAGAGCCTACGTGACCAAGCTTAACCCTCTTTCCTCCTTCACCCTCTGAAGAATACCTTTTTTTCTTTTTTGGTGAATTCCAAAGCTCGTTTCAAAGTTGAACGATGTGTGAGTATATATGGTAACGTGCAAAAAAAAATAAGCATAAGTCTAATGGATTTTGTTGTACATTCGGCTTTTCAATTCTCGGGATAATTAAACTGAGCGGCTAAGCCTTTTTTTTGGAAAATACACTTTTTTTGGTTGGATATTTTAATTTAGTATGGTTTGTATTTTACGTTGTTGTTTCACAGAAATTTTTGTTTATGATGTCGGTTAGTATGTTAACAGTTATATGTCAATATTATTACAAGTAGAGGGCTGATATTAAAAAACCTTTTATGAATTTTTGAAAATAATGAAAATAATGTTTTATTAAAAAAGCTTATTATTACAATTTTAATTAAAAATTGCAGCAGAAGAATTGTTACGTTGAGTATTTGTATAGACATATTTGTCGAGGAAAAGAATAACAAAAAGCAATTATTATAAAAAAAAAAGCTATTTAAATTTTCTTTACTGCGAAATATTGTGAAAGCGTAATTTATTTTAAAATAAATAAAATTGTATGTTGATTTACGTCAATTTCTTCGTATTTCTTCAAAGAAGAAAAAATAATATGTTGCAATAAGAATGATATGTGAGTTATACCTATGTACAAGCAAAAATTGTATTTGGGTAATGAAACGTGAGACATTATATTTTCTATCTGTCTTGATACTTAAAAGTGTGGTGATATGAAAAAATAAAAAAAAAAAATGTTACAAGGTACTCACTCTTTTTAACATTTACCTTCTATTTAATGCTCTTTCTCATCGTGTGTCTTAATATTTTCGCGGTAAAATAATATCTGATTGACGTAGTAAATATAATTTTTATCAAGATTCTGACACACGACCAACTGTAAAAATATAAACACGAATTTTATACTGACGTAAGCGTACAATATACAATCCGAAAAGGAAGGTATCATATATAAATTTACGTATGTATATGGTTTTCAAGTTAAAATAAAAAAAAAAGAATAAAGTAATATTTTTTTCGTTTTAAGCTCTGCAAACTTTGTTTTCTCGCAAACAAATCAAATAGCGGATTAAGAAACGTTCTTTTATTTAACAGTAACGTAAGGGTATTAAAAACTTAAGAACCGTAGTTTTGTTCGTAAATAAAGTGACTTTTACAAAAAAAAAAGAAGAAAAAATCAGCCAAAAACTAATAAAGCTCTCACTTATTCTCTCACAGATACCTTCTCTAAAACAAGAATATCAAATAAACAAACAAACAAAACTAAAACAAAGTCTATAAATGATCCAAAAGCGATAGTTTTATTTTTCACATGTGCAAGCTCGCAAGTCGAAAAAAAAAATAAATAAAAAAAAGAAACAAACAAACGATGTTGATCGTATTTTTCACGTAATCCGTATTGTAACGAACAGCAAGGGACAGACAAGAAAAGAAAAAAAAAGGAAAGGATCACTTTTATACGTAAAACACACCAATCGTTCACCTTCGTGAGAATTGTTCGCTCCAGCTTACATCTGTCTCGAAACATTTGAAACTTATATTTGTTTCACTCATCGTATATATTATACCGAAGCGCAAACGATTGACCTTTTTTTCTTAGTTTTTACACTCCTAATTGCAGCTGACGTAACTTGCATTCACGAGTGCTTGAGATTGTCGGTTCGATGATCCATATTGTATATATTTGGCGCGCGATTCAGCCTTATAAGAGCGTGCCACTTTTTTTTTTTTTTTTTTAAGGGGCAAGCACTCTGGCCTGCATCTTACATTATTATCAAGTTTATGTATATATGTAACGGTGTAGTACAAATTTATTTTGTGTATACACACAAGCATGTGGCTATTTTTAGCCTGAAAAAAAAATATCGAACAAAAATTTGTTGATGAATATTCATACCGAAGCTTTACGTAATATGTATAGCATTTATTAATGAAGACAACGAAACTTAATAATAGACACGTTTGACTACTGGTATGTAAATAATTTTCATCAAAAAAATGGGTATATAGAAAACAATCAGAAAAGCCTAACATTGTGTTGATGAGTTGCGAGGTAGTTGTAAGGAGGCAAGAAATGTTTGTACGTCACTTTAGTTTGGAAGCTTTCTTACTAACAGAATTGCACTTTTTTTAAAGACGAGGAAGCCAAATAATCAAAAAGAGCGAATAATAGAAATTAAGGTGAATGCAATTTGTATAGATTCATCAAAGTAAAAGAAATTATAACTGAAATTTTGTATTTCATGTTCATAATGAATCAGTTCATTTTTTGTTTTTCGTTTCTTTTTAAATGGCATCAAACTTTTCACGTAGAATGGCTTCACATTGTGTATTGTACAGAAAAATTAAAAATTTGTTGTGTTTAATTTAACTATTTACAAAGAAGAATCATTTTTTTTTTTTGCCGAGATATAACATTGCTTAAGATAATTTTTTTAAAAATAAAAAAATATATACGTGAAAATAAATGAAAAGAATATTTATATACATACACAGCCTTAAAGTTCAATCAAGTTATGCTATCGACACACTATACCTTCTTTTTTTCCAACTTTTGCCATAATCAATCAAATAAATGACAGCTTAATTCACCAATCAATCTATAGCGTTAAATTATAATTTATGCTCTCAACTAAAATTGTTACTTTTCATTCTAAAAAATTTAAATAAAGTAAAACTTTTTAAATCAACTTCAGCAACACCACTGGGCGAGATATTTACTTTCTAAAATTCAAATTATTACATGCCCTTATAATCATTCAAAAAAAAAAAAAAATTGTACTTGAGTAAAAAAAAACTATCTTACGGAACACACTACTATTATATGACGTCAATGGTAACATATACAATTGAAATTCAGTGAGTATAACAACAAGCTTTCAAGAGACACCACACGAAAAATCGCTTTCCCTCCATGAGTAGTCTCACCTTATAAGCCACACAGCTCTCTGCGTGAGTGTATATTAAATTTGACGCTGAATTTTTCACGCGAACTCATATAATAGACACCTACAGTAGCACCTACAACATTTATATATCTATAAAGCTATATAAGCTGTCTAGCTTGTATAATCCTCACGTCGTCGTCGACTACAGAACAAATCGTGCTCCTAGACGTCAACGATATATAAATCCTATATATAGTCCTTGTCATCGTCGACGACGACAACGACCTCCCAATCTTTCGTGGTTTTTTTTTACGCCCGATGATTGACGATCACCATCATCATCATAAGAGCGCATGGATAAATAAAATAAAAAAAGAAAGAGAGAGAGTAATATATACCGTAAAAGAAAGAGTCCCAAGAGCATAGCCAAAAACAAAAAAAAAAGGTACCTCGTGTCTATTGTACTCCCGACGTTTTTAAACAGGTTTATTGCACCTGAAGGAGAAGGAGGAGATGAAAATCTGGCAGAAGCGCGTGCGCGCGTGCACGAAACATACATATATAAGCACGAAAAGAACACAAGTGTATGGTATGGTATAGCGCAGGAGGAGGTGAGGGGGAGGTAAGGATAGAAAGAAAGTGCAAAGTCCGTGCTTTTCGTCGACCCGACGATCACGACGCCCGGGTGGCGTCGACACATGGCGGGTATAGAGAGAGCAATATAAGCTCTTTTTCTCTGATTCGCCTTCTCTCCTCGCATCGCTCTGACGTCAAAGACTCTCGAGTTACCCCCTCGGCACTTTTTGCTACTGGACTCTCTCTCTCTCTCTTTTTCTTTCTTTTTCTCTCTTTTTTTTTGGCTGAAGCGCGATTTCGATGGCGTGCAATGATCCCTACCTCCCCTATTCCCCCTTTGCCCCTTTTCGTCGACTCTCAAGACCTGGCATATCGCGAGAAGGAGGAGCGATAAAACCGTCCGGCCGGACGCGCACCACCATCGTAATTTACAAGAGCCCAAGAAAATCGTTGTGGACCTCGGTCTCCTCTTCTCTCTCTCTCTCTCCCTCCCTCTTTCCTATTCCCAGCCGTGAACCTTTATTCCTTTTTATATAGTTATCAGGAGGCCCAAGCGAATATACTGCTGCTTCTGCTGCTTACGGAGATCACGATTCGAAAAAAGCTGCCGAAATGGTCGCTCGTAATATAGCTTGCAGCGGATGAATGACATTATCTTTATATTTTTTTTTTGTGCTGTTCTTTTATATAGATACAAAAATATTAGATTTAGCGAATTCTCTCGAGACGATGTCTGACGAGATGAGCAATGTATTAGGTATATATTTTTGGTAACATTGGTAGCTATTTTAAAAACGCTTGCTTACTAAAATAGAGAAAGAATGAGAGAGAAAACGTATGAGAGATCGATAAACGACAGGTTTATTGATAGCTTTGTGTAAACGGGATAATTAGAGTCAGTCGGCTATATATATAAACGTGGATGGGAGGGAGAGAGAGAGTCGTTTACTCTTGAGAATTTCTATACACTAAGATATGTCACCTGCAACTATGTTTGTCGATCGTGAATGAACTTTGCACGCTCTCGAGACTTATAAATGCGAATTGCCTTTGGATTGGAGATTGCATTACAGCTTCTATCTCAATATCTTTCTTTCTCTCTTACTCGCGAATGAGCGACGAGCAAATGCGAGTGCGTAAATCGATCTTACATAAATTTTTGTACGACACACAGGCTGATTCATGAGCTTTTGTAATTGAGAAGTCGTTAAGATTAATCTAAGGATAGATAGAGAGATTCATTGTGGATATAGGTATGTCTACTATACGTTGCGTAATGTTGAAAAATCTTGTTCTTGTAACTTTTATTCGATTTTTGGACACATGCTTATAGAGATAAGTAATTATTATAGGCGTATATAGTGCGTGTGAGTATAATTAATTGGCTTGTAAATAAATTATGAGATTAGGATATTTAAATTTTTACATATATAGTAATGTGATGCAAAATTTATGAGATACACGTTATTGTGTATTTTAATTAATTTAAAACTGTTTTGCTACTGTTTTTGGAGCCATTATATGTTATGTATGTATGTATGTATGTATGAATAATTTTATTTAATTTTTTTTTCTTGTTTTTAGATGTCAGATTGGTTGGTGAGAATGTATAACGTAAGCTAATTCAACTAATGCTATCATAATGTAATACCAGGAAAGCATTTTTATAAAAATTAAAAAATTTTAATATCTATTTGACATTATTTTTTTTATTTTACAATTAGTAAATTTTTAATTGTATGTAAGTTTTTATACATTGTTTTGAAAGTGCGTAGATAATAATTAAATTATAATTATTCATCATTGGATTTTTAAAGCTTAAATTTTATATATAATAACCTTGAAAGAATAAAAAAGATTTAATTTTGAATCAATTATGACGCAAATTATAATTAGTTAACAATGACAAAATATAAAGTTATTAAAATGTAATCATAAATAAAAGTTGTGTAATACTATTAAGAATTTTTTTTTTTTTTGAGAATGTTAATTAAATATTGAAGAAGCAAAAAAGGAAACATAATCGTAAGAACATATAAGTATGCCCATACCTGCTTTATTCATTACCTTTTTTTTATAATAAAAGTCATAATTCGTAATAAAATATTTTTGCTAAAATAAATTTTACATCGTCCGTTTCAAACATGATTAAAAAGAAAAAAAAAGCAAGGTTAAACTTGATTGTATAATACACCAATAGAATATCGACCTACTTTTGAGTATAGAATGTCTCTTATGGCGATACGTTTGAATAAATACATTTCGTAAGCGACATTAACGACAGGTTACTCGATTTTTTTTTTTTTTTGTAACTATATTAATTTTACATATTTTTTATATTGCAAAAATAAAACAAAAAATATTATTGAATATTAAAAATTTAAATTTAACAAAAAAACAAATAAAGCTAAACGATTATTTTATTTATCTATAGGTATAAGTACGATTAAAATAAACATACATAAAATCAAACATCCATCACCAAAAAAAAAAAGAAAGAAATGATTAATCGATTTAGACGCGTCGAGTCAATAAAGCTATACGCACTATAAGTATATATACCTACTTGCTTAAATGTTAAGCTTTATAGTTAAGTACGATAGGATAATCGTTTGAAATTAGAGCGTATATAGGCATATCTAAAAGTCTATTAACACAGAAGTTTATCGGGCCAGATAAGAAAAGGTATATTATCGAAATATAACGAGTGTATAGAGTCAAGTCATTTAGGCAACACATCGAGGTTTATAGATATATACATAATCTATATTAAAAAAAAAATAATAATGATAAACTCACCGTCTTCGAGGACAGACAGGCGTCGTTGAGATACAGATGATGAGTCTCCCAGCGTCTGAGAAATCTGCTTGATAGTATCTTGCTGACGAGGGTGCGGGTGTGATTGAGGGAGCAGACCTGAATGTCGCCCTCCTCGATGGGTTTGAATCTGGGTCCAGCGGGCCCGGGGCTGGGCAGAGGACTGGAGCTGGCGCTGGAGCACCCGGCGGACTGGCGCTCGAGATTCGGGCAGGATCGTGCCACGGGCAGGCAGCCCGTGGCTTCTAGGCAGCCTCCGATCTCGGGCTTGAGATGGGTCTTGAGGGATATAGTCTCGTTGCTGCTGGCGCGCTTGTCTTCGCGCAGCAGCGTCCCGCTGTCCTCGAGCAAGTTGTTCGGACTGCGCTCCGCCTCGGCGGGTGGCTCGGTCGAGAGCTGGGGCGAGCTGGTGCTGGTGCTGTCCTGGCGCAAGGCCCCAGCCCCCGCGACCGAGAGGAATCCGTAGAGCGGCACGGGACTGCCCGTGGCGAGACCGACCGTGGCTGGAGCCGCGGGACTCGAGGGTAGCGAGGAGGCGTCCTCGGGCTCGGTCTCCTCGAGGTTGTAGGTGTCGTCGAAGTCCTCGTCCTCCTCGTCTTCCTCGTCGCTGGAATCGTTCTCGATGCCGCGCAGCAGCATACTGGTGGAGCGCGAGGAGTAGAGCCGTGGACGAGGTGTTATCGCTGCGTGCTTTGGGGACAGGGAGTCGAATTTCCGTTCCTGCTGCTGTTGTTGTGGTTGTTGCGGTTGAGCTGATTGGGGCTGCTGAAGATTTTTAGCGGAGGAGTCGCTGGCAGGGGAGGGAGAGGCGGAAGCCGAGCTGCTGCAGGCCTCACCGTTGCTGGAGTTCGAGGAGTCGGTGGAGCGGAGCTTGAGCAAGAGCTTTCGCCGCCAGCGGCCTCTTGATTTCGTTCCTCCGTTAACCTGCTGCTGTTGTTGTTGACCATCGAGTTGCTCAGCATTCTCCGACTTCTCACTAGCTGGTACCGCTGCTCCAGTATCTTCGCCATCCTCCGGGGCCTCACCGTTTTCCAGGCCATTGCTGGGTGCTTGCTTGGTGGAATTAGTGGTGGTACCGGTGTCGTCGCTGGTGAAGACAATCGTGGGTGAGGCAAGGCAGTCGGGTCCGGGGGAGAGGAGCTCGTTATCCAGATAATCGTTGCGTATGCCGGGCAGGGTGTCGGTGCTGCTTGCCCCGGACAGCTGATCGATGTAGCGAATCGAGGAGGAGCCGGAATCTTCGCTGGTTGCCTCGGAGCTACGTCGCTTTGATTGCTGTTGCTGTTGCTGCTGCTGTGCGCATTTTGTGCCGAGTGGATTCGTTACCACGCTACGCGCAGCTCGCGAGAACGGATTTTGAAAGCAGTACATGCTGATAATTATGTGATTAAACCTTCCGACTAACTGTCTGATTGACCGTTGAAATATTTCTTCAACTTCCTTCCGCTCTTTCTTTCGACTCTCTATATGTGTATGGCAGGGATAGACTTATGAGTATATGAGTCAGTAAATATAAGAATCTCAATAGCGATGCCCTGGAAGAGATTAGCCCGAAATCTTAATGCGTCAGAGACGATGGCAGCGGCAGCGGCAAACTCCCTTCTTATCTCTCTGTCTACAACCACAAACCTATACACACATTATATCTACACACACACACAACCACTCTATACTCACTTACTTACTCACTCACTAATTTTCTTTACTCTCTTAAGCCACGTGTCTTTGAAGCATGCAGCGCTTTGATTCTTATATATAGCACTGTGATGCAATTTTTTCTCCTCTTCTTCTTTTAATGTTTACGAACACTGCAACTAGGATGATTAATGTATTATATAGTAGATAGTGGTGGTCAGGTGGTGGTGGTGCGGTGATAATGATGAAGAGGTGGTACTGCTGCTAGGCAAACTGTCGTAGCACATACACTCGCGGATTATGATCGATGGACTCACTCTTTCTCTTTTCTCTCTCTCTCTCTCTCTCTCTCTCTCTTGGTCTTTTCTATACCCGCGTGGCCCACTTTATTTTTTTTTTTGCCAGCCACACTCACAGGTAGTATATTACATGCACACAAGAAGGGATACGAATATCGCGCACTATATTTTCACTGTTCATTAATGCACAATATATTTCTCTATGTTTATGTTATGTTTTAGCAATATATATAGTTATATATAGCTATATACAATGTCGCTGCGTCGGGAAAAGCTAAAGGGGAGAGAAGAGAAGGGAAAAGAGGAGGAGGAGGAGGAGGGCTGCTGGCCGAGGCCTTAATTGGATCACCTGTCGTCGAGCGGCCGGACGAGCAGCAGCAGCAAGCGCGCGCACACACACATACACTAATACGCGCACGTACACTTACTTATACATATATATAGGTATAGGTATATTATACTCATATACATATGTACACAAACACAGGAGAATATAAAATAGAGAAAGAGAGTATAAGAGAGCTATACGACGGCACTGTCCCAGTTCCGTGGGTTGGCAAACACACTCTCACACACACACACACACACACACTTTTTCTTCTCCTGTATATAACACACTCTTTCTCTCTGACCTCTGTCGCCCTCCCTTTACCTATATCTTCATATACCTTCCTCACTTGCTCTTCTTCTTCTTTTTTTTTCTCACGATACTTTCTCCCTTATAATAATCTTTCGGACTTTCAGCAGCCTCTCTCTTTTTTTATTTTCTTCCTTTCACACACACGTATACGCAAACTTTTATCTTCACCTTCACTTATATTATATATTCCAATATAATGTCCTAGTTGGAAGCTGTGTGTATGTGCTCTTTCTTTTTTCCTTAACTTAGAGACTTGCCAAGCTTGCTCTTCGTCGATTGCTAAAACAAGCAAAATGCGTAGTAATCGTAGTCGTCGTACTCGTCGTCATCATCATCTTTTTTTGATGTTGAAGTTTAAGTCGTGATTTGGACATTGGCGAGCTTAATACTCTCGCGTCGCACCTTGCGACCTTAATACTTGAGCTTAACGACATTTTTTGATAACCCACAACTTACTACCTCCTTAAAGCTCTTTAAACTGCTCCAAATTTATTTTTCTTTTTTTTTAGAGTTTGACTTTTGACGTAAAATTGGTAAATTTGAAATAGAGAGAAAGAAGGGGGTTAACAATAATGAGTTATACTTTGTAGTATATCATATATATATACATTATAATGCACATGTGCAAGTGTCGAGGCCAATCGAGCGTTGACACGGTTTAAAGTGAAGATAGAGAGAAAGAAAGAAAGAGAGCGCATGCATATATATACATGTACGCTCACACGAATTACGCGCAGGTCAAACGATCGTTGTCGCGGTTGCAATATGTAAGTAGTAACAGCAGCCAACCCCTGATGAATCGACCTGCTTTGCTTGATAATTCAAATTTTTTGATAAACTTGCAGAGAAGTTGAATTTAATCCTTTGATTTACTACTACCTTACTCCACATTGCTCCACTTTTCTATTTCTCTCCAATATTTTATTTCTCTCTTTTTAGAATTTTGAAAATGTTAATCACAATATACTGTAAGTGCGAATGAAAGCTCTCGATCGAATTTTGACACGTAGTTAAGTCACATATACATATAGACACAAATACACACAATTTTATACACACACGTGTACAATTAGACACACGCAGCACAGATTTAAGTCCAAATTGTGGTGGTAAAGATGGTGAGATTTAGACACAAGAGTCTACGAGATGATGATAATAGTGAAAGTAAGTTATTAAGAAGCAAATCCGAGTGGACGGAGGGCAGCATGCTTCGAAAGCAAGGGGCAGTGCGTAAAACTTCCTCTTTCTCACTCACTCACTTTCTTCTTATACTCTTATTCTGAACTTGCTTTCGCTTTATTATAGAGTTAATATGCTCAATATGCTCTCTCACTCGTCTCTCTGGGTGTTGGCACACGCGGGTCGGGGTGTACCTATATATATGTACACACATATGTATATAGACACCTACGTGTGCCGTCGACGGCGTGCGCGCAACTGCGGGCTACTGACTCCGCGCACGCGATGATAAAACGAGCTGCTGCCAACGCCGTCGTCGTCGTCGGGTATATAGGTATCGAGAGAGAGAAAGAGAGAGGATGAGAGCGAGAAAACGTCGACGTTCAACGCGCACGCTCGTCGACATCACACGCAGAGAGAACAGCAGCAGCAGCAGCTAAAGTATAGAGAGAGGAGAGTAAGTAAACCAGAAAGGCGACGCGCGCCGGTGGTGCTCCCCCTTACTTATACTTACTTTACTTATACTTACTAATACTTGCTATACTTATATATGTATACACATGTGTATATATATCCAGTCGATACGGAGACAGGGTCGAAATCGAGATTTCGCGCGCGCATCTCGTCCATCAGAGGTATCTTTCTTTTTCTCTTGAGCTTTCGAGCTTTCGAGCTTTTACTCTTGCTGAGATGATGAGAAATGAGAGAGAGAGAGAGAAAGAAAAACTACCTGCGACTTTTTAAAACTAAGAGAAGTAACTCTATCTCTCTCTCTCTCTCTCTCTCTCTTTCTCTTTTGCTTGCGAGTATATTATAAGCTGAGCTTTGTTTGCTTATGTTCCTTCGAATTTTAAGCTTTTTGCTTCTATATACGTCTTATAAGCTTTTTATTTAAATTTTCCTTTTTTTTTTCAATCGTTTCTTCTCTTTTTTTTTTCTTTATTTCTTCAATAAGTGATAATATTGGTTTATGAATTTTAGGGATTGACTCTTTGAAGTGTACTGCTATACCTTATTTTTAAAGAGGTTTTGGGAAAGACGTTTTGAAATTGGTAAGAGGTAAAGGAGGTATCGCGATTTAAATGACTTTTTTTTCGAAGGAATTTGTTTAGTGTTTTTTTTTTTTACGTAGACTTAACTGACGGTGGTAAAGCAAAATATTATTGATAAAAAGCTTCTCTGTCAATAAAAAAAGCTTGGATGGTTTCTTTTTTTTTTAATATATTTTGTTGACGAAAGTGGAATAAAATTGACCTACATAAAGCAGATTTTTTACGACATCACTTTTTTTTACTTTATCCATCTAATACTCGTATTTAATTAATCTAATTGTTTGAATAATAACGTAATAATGTTCCAGAATTTTGTAATCAATTTGTTCAGATGTAAAAAAAGATCAAAACATATTGTTGAATCCAATTGAGAATTCGTTAGCACATACATCACATAGGTATTTATAAAATTTTAAAGACAAAATTTAGGTGTGTGGTCGGGTTTTTCTATGATTATGCCACACATATACGCGCACATACACACATATTATAATATATAATTAAATTGTTTTTGTTCAAAATTTTATGTAGAAAGTTTGACGTCAGATACAGGGAAAATCCAAAATTTACGATTCAATATATTAATTGTAACGTAATAGTAAAAGTTACATTACCAATATGTAATTTTCAAAATAATAAATTTAAATTACATGAAAATGATCAATTTATACACCTTGGTTTGAATATTAAATTATTAAATTTTGTCGAACATTGATGTACAAACGTTATAAAATCAGTCGATTAATTCCATGAACCATCAACTAAAATAATTTTCGTTTAAACCAAAATCAATCAAAAATAAATATAGATTGAAAACCGTTATTACAGCTACTATAACTGGCTTGTGTGAGCTTGACGCCCACATATAAAATTTCTTAGAAATCAAACCTATCTTTATAAGCTCGGCCGGTACCTATAAAGGGACTAAGATTTTTATATATTTGGAACTAGAGAATGTACCTACGCATTTGCACCTTCGCCTACGGTAAATATTTCAATTACAGGTTTATGCTATAAAAAAGGAAAAAAAGATTTCGCAAAATCAATCTAAGAAAGGAAGTTAATTTTAAATTGAATGTACGTCAATTTTCATGAAAAGATTTACTCATTCTTTTTTTTTTTTTTTTTTCTTAAATTGCTGTGAATTTACGATATAATCTGAACCAAAAATTACGAAAGCAATTAGTAAACAATTAAGCTCTAAAAGGCATTAATAATAATAAAAAAAAAATAATAATTCAACGAAAATTTAAAAAAACAAAACAAAAAAACCAAATTACTCACGATATTCCGCATCAGCAATGTGTACATACACATGACAGGAACGGTGTACGAAATGACGCACCCACCAACATCGCACTCACTCGGAGGAAAATATACAAAAGTATATGCACGTGGCGTTTTCTTGATTTTTTTCCTCCTGCAAAAAGCACAGGTGCAGGTCTCCTCAACTGACAACATAGCAGCTTTAAGCTTTTTTCCCCTTATCCTACCTATACACAGTTTTCGAAGACCCTCGACCTTCGTAGCCAGATGTTCTCATCTTTTTTTTTTCATCTTCTTTTTTTTTTGTCGTTGCTCGTTCCGCAGATTTTCTCGTTAGTCCGTAATTTTTTTTCTTGCCATGCAATTACACGGGAACTGCGAACTATTACAAGGCCTGATGGCGTTAAATGAGAAAAAAAAGCATGGATTTCGGGTCTGTAATTAAGAGGCTAATAATCTCACGCTTGATTTTTTTGTATGGCTAAGCAAAAAAAAAAAAAAAAGGAAAAAAATGGAGATGTGTGAAATAAGTGGTTATATTGGAAATACTCAAGTTCGAGTACTTTAACGAGGTTTTAACACGTTTCGAAATAGCGTTCCAAAATATAATAAAAAAAGAAAAAAAATATATATGACATTTTTTTTTCTATCACGATATGAAATATGAGATTTTTTTTTAAAATAAATCTAAAAATACGTCATGGCAAGTAAATAATACACGGATTAAATTGTATACTTTTTTGAAGTTAGCACTTTGAGATAGAGAATACCTAAACAAAAAAAAATAAGAAAAAATCACCGAAATACAAGCTAGGATGTTATTGGGAATAAAAAAGTTACTAATTGACAATTAAAACATGGTAAAAATTGTTTTTAATAATCAAAATAACTCTTATATATGTAGAAAAAATACATGCATCACATAATATAACGAACGGCTTTGGAAGATCACATACGCCATAATATTCCATTTGCCAAAATAATCCATCTGATACTTTCTCGTTATTATTGCTTTTAATTAATTCGCCCAGTATAGCTCATTACAAGCTCTTTTCCTGTGGCAACTGCAATTGATCTCGGCCCACAGCCATCCATGACTCGATTTCTTCGACACTGCGCAAACAAAGAGCAAAAAGGGAGAAATCGAGATGAGTCATTTTGTAAAATCAAAATTGTAGCTACTTTGTTTTTAAATGCTTTTAAAAAATACGGGGTAGAATAAAAGAATCTATTTTTTTTTTTCATCATGATGCATATTATGAATGCTTATATAAAAATACGGATTGGAATGAAGCGTTGCTCATCTGGCGCCACTTGAGAGCTTGAATCTTTTTTTGTCTTTTTTTTATACATTTATAACGGGCATCGTCATGCCGATACAATCGCGGTTTTTGATAAGACGACTAAAAATTATTGAGTTCACGAGAATGTCTGGTGTGTGATACTAAAAGCAGAATATCGTATTGGCAAAGACAATGGAAAAGTTAATTGAGTAAGGAGGGTGCATATATATGTATATACGTGTGAGTGGGTGTGGATGTATAAAATTTGAAATTGTATTATTTGAATAAAATAAGTTGAAAGGAGGGACAAAAAAAAATTATAGTAACACAACTTTCGACACGTTGTTATTGACGTAGGTTGAGCGACACGTAAACAACTCTCTTTCTCTCTTTCTGCGTCATGTATAAGTATCTCGATCAACAATATAATTATTTTAAAACACTTTGCTAAAGTCATTAGAAACATTGATATTTCTGTAACGCGTTAATTGTTATTTGTATTATATTATACTGAGAAATAAGTTTTAATATGAAAACGTTAATATCAAGCTAAATAATAACATTTAAATTCTTTTTTAATTATTAATACAAAGACTAATTGCAATTTTTTTTTTTTTTTCGTAAAATTGAACTAAAGTGATATAAATATTAGAAATAAAACTTTAATTTTGTTAATGAACATAAACTCTAAACAATTTATATTTTTTATATAAAAAAGTTTATATTTTATTTTTTGTTAATAAAATAAATCTTTACTTACAAATAAAAATCTCAAATTTACGATATTTAAAAAAATATATATATATAAAAACTGACATTTTGATAATTGTTTACAAATATTACATTAATAAACGGATTTAATATTCTTTTTTTTTTTAAATAATTATATTTAATCGTTTGACGTAAAAATGAAATGTTTTTCACGCCATTGAAATAAAGTATATACGTGCTGTGAATGTAAAAAGTTCTGTAGTAATTAGATTAAGAATGTCGTAAATATATAAAAACCGTTAACGTCATTTACTATAATTCTATATTACCGACAATGGAATATTACCCAAATCTCAATGTCAATTTTCAATATACCCACAATTAAAAGCATAAGAGTTAAATTTAGAAATTATCAAAAATAAACTGTGGTATTATTTCATTTAAAATAGCATTAATATTGGATTGTGTTTTTATAGCCTAAAGAAAACCATATTTTATTGTGAGAAATAATAAGCAATTAGAGCGTCATATGGTTAACCATAAAAAATAATCTCATAAGAAACAGTAAAAGACAAATTAATGTGATTTAAAGTAAAAAGTAATAAGGCAATTATTGGGCTGTCGAGAATAAAATTTATTTGATATTATAAAAATAAATTTTGGAAAGTATTTTTTAGGAAATCAAAGAAAAGGTTGATAAACACTTAACGTTACCATCGAGCTATTATAATGTAAATATGTAAGTATTAGTGATGTGGAAAAAACTTACGTGCGTGGAACATCGGTCAGATTAACGGTGCCGCTTTCGGTAATGAGTACGTCGTCCTCAATGCGCACACCGCCAAAACCACGAAAACGTTCGAGTTGATCCCACACGATGAACTCGGATTGTTTAATGTCATTGCGAGCTTTATCCAACAGCTGCAATATAATAAAAATTGATATTAGCTTAATTTTATATATGTACATTTTTCTCTCTTTCATCTTCTTGGTTTTTTATTAGAGTCATTTGGAGCTGTTATAAACTTGGCAGAAAAACACTTTGCGAATGATGATGCGTAGTATATAGTGCGGTGTGTATGTGTCGCGTCGACGCATGTTATTCAACGAACGTCTGTTACGGATGACGGAAAAATTATGCAACGACACGTACATCGTAACGATCATCAGCGCGCGCATCAACTCAATCGTACAAATGATTCGTTTAATGTAAAAATTTGCCTTGTTTTACGACTACATTACGTATATATTAGCTTTTTATTATTTTTTTCATTTTACGAGATCTTGACACGAGTATTATAATGATCTCGTTAAATTCAACTTTCTGATTTAGTATGTGTTTTTAAAAATCGTCGTGAGTTTCTTATCGAGATGCTATGCACCGTCACGCTGATATTTTTTTAGTTTTTTTCAAGCTTAATTCATTCGTCTTCATTCACATGCCGGTTGGATGAAAGAATAATATGTTAAAATCAAGAAGTTATCGAGGCGCTAAAAATTCATGAATTATTGATTTTCTTAATTAGCATGTAAGTTTCTTTAAAGAATGTTTTTCAATGATTACTTAAAATGGTTTGGCTTTGAAGAGGTGAAATAAATAGTCATCGATTCAAGATCAAGAACTTGTTTAAATTGTTTTTAGCACTTTGTAGTCTAATTGAAAATTATGTAATTAAAAAAGAGTAGTAAAATTCAGCATAATATATCGTTTTTATCGGTCAAACTTTAATGACACTAAATTTCGCAAGATATTCATTTAATTTTAAGCTCTACATTATTTGGATGTATGAAAACATGATGATTTTAAAAATCTTGACAATCTGTATAATTACCCAGTCAATGAAATAGCATCCTGGTTCGATTGTCAAAATCATGCCAGCAAGCAGTGGCCGAGCCGTCCTGAGTTTCGAGAGTCCCGGTTCTTTGGAGCGCAATGGATGCCCAGGTAGGTAGCCACCGACGTCGTGTACGTCCAAACCGAGCAGGTGTCCCAGACCATGCGGCTGAAATACCGCATGGAGTCCAGCTTGGATCATGTCCTCGACGTTGCCGCGTAGAAGACCTCCCTTTTTCAAGGCCTCCAGCATCACCCGGTTGGCCAGCAGGTGCATATCCGGCCAGAGCACACCTGGTCGAGCGGCTCCCATCACCGCGTCACGGGCAGCCAGCACCGCCTCGTATACCAGCTTTTGATCGGGGGTGAAGCGGCCATTCGCCGGGAAGCTGCACGTTATATCCGCAGCGTAGCCGCAGTAGTTGCCACCCATGTCGAAGAGGCTGCATCAAGAGAAAGAAAGATAAATTAATTTTTTAGTACTTAAGGCTTCTTATTAGAGCTAAGCATCTAGAGGTGTACACAGAAAACTTACCACATGTCACCGTCCCGGATGACTTTGTTGTTGGGAGCCCCAGCGTGCCCATAATGCAGAATTGCGCCATTACAGCCCGAACCGCAGATGCAGGTGTAGGACACGTGCCGGCAGCCGCCAACTCCGTA